>JASGCC010000097.1:1074586-1316202 GCA_030067915.1 Hydractinia echinata | reverse complement strand
TGTTTGTGCTTTGTTTGTAATAAAAAAAACAATTTATAATTGAAGAAAATATATTTTTTTATCAGTGCTTCCTACATAAAGTCATATTTTAAAATTGATGTAGTAAATTCCTAATTTCTTTATACAGCATAAAAGAATGATTGATTTTTTTGTAGGATTTATTCCAAATTCCACAGACGACGTATGGAAGAACTTAATGCAGATGGATTTGATAAATTCAACTCGTTGTTCACAGCTCTTATTTACACATTACGGTCTGAAGAATTGGCAACTAAGATGTCAACGCTATTGTCCTTTATTCAGTTTAATGAGAAATCAGTTAGCATAAAAAAGAAAATCATGCGAAGTCAGTTCATAGCCCTCTTTTTGTGTCTACATCTGGACTTAAATGCGGAAATTGTTATTGCCAATATAACCACCATATTTGACAACTTAGTTGATAATCTCCTTCAAAAGAACCAGAATGCAAAATCACAGCAGGAAGCCTGGGAACTGGTGTGTTGCTACTTGGATACTGTTGAAATGTGTTATGATTATGAAAAGACAAAGGCTTCACAAGCTGGTCTTATTTCTGAGGCATACTCAAAACTTTTAATAAATACTTTCAAATTGCAAAGAAAAAAAGTTTTTTCTCATATCAATAACATGTTATTGTCCACTCTGGTTATGCAAAATAATTGTCAGAATGTTTGTACATCTATAATGACACATGTTTATAAGCCACTGGAGAGTGTTGTGAAAAAGAGTCCTTCTATTCAAGCAATTGAAATAATGGCTGGTTTGACCTTGTTTATCTCGGATAGGTAAAAACATGATTGTTTTGTTTTTAACATTTTATATTTGGTATTTCGACATTAAGTCACTGTTTGTGATTTTAGTATTTATTAAATTTTATTTTTATTATTTTATTGTTGTTATTATTATTTTAATGTTTATTTTAGATCTTTAGATTCTAAGGATCAAGCATATCAACTAATCGAAGAATTTGGTTTTGGAGATTATCAAGCAGCCCTTAAATGTTCATATTTGAGTCAAATCCTTTCATCATCTGACATTATTGCATTATTGGAGAAACAAAATGCTATAAAACAACTTCTTAAAGTTTGGATTGACTGCATTTTAACAGACTTAGATACTTCAGAGTCAGTTATAGACCTGTCTAAATCTGTTTTAAATTTAAGTCAGTTCAAAACCAGGAATTACTCCCAGAGTTGCTCAACTTTTGAAGATGTTGTGCAAATTTTGATACAATTTATTGCTAACCTTGGAAAAGATTATGCATCATTAACATCTGTCGTTAAAATGGCAAATTTAAAGCAAATTATTCGATTCTACTTTTCTGATATTGTCAAAATTTCGGAAAGTGTTATTTTAGTAAAACTGTGTAAAAAATCAGTACACCTATTGTTTAAGATTTGTGGCAATCTAGTGAAGCACTGTGCTAGAGCGTTATACTCCAAGGTTTGTATTTCATTATTATTTCTCTGGCTTTGTTTGCTTCAAATTTACATGTGCAAAATTGGATTTTGTTGTCACGATATTTCTGTTATGTAATTTTAATTTTTTTTCCTAAAATACATCACCAGGAAAAGAAAACCATGGTATATGAAATTAAAGAAAAAAAACATGAAAACTATGGTTGGGTCCAACATCCCAGAGAAAATTTTTGAAACTTACTGTCTAAAATGAAAGAAAATGAATTCTCATGTCTCGTTTTATGTAACTTTAAACGAGCCTGAAGTGTTCATTTTTAAGCTTTTAGAGTTCTTGTTACTTTTATTTCTGATAAAAAGACACGTTAAAACCTCTGAAAGAAAGCATTGGGAAATGGGGAACATTTGAAAACAACATTATGAACTTCATTCCAACAATGAATTTCCAGAAATAAAGTAGAGACATGCCCACTTTTGGTGAATAGAATCATCTTAACAACAACAACTAAAATGACTTATAACCTTCTCTTTTCTTACTTTAGACTTCTGCATGCTTGTTGCCGCAAATTCTTGATTTTTTTGTGCTTCCATTAATTTCAACAAAGAAACCATTACCAAATATAATTGTTCAGGCAATAAAGTGTCATTTAGTTTTAGTAAGTACATGTCCAAAATTATTACAGCCCCCCTTATTTTGTGCCTGGTTGTTCATTTAACTTTTACTTTTTTTCAAATTAGTTTTTGTGTGGCTTGTCAGCTTTGGATATCAAAAAAGATGAATTTGTTGTAAGAAAAATGAAAGAGATTTTCGCCAGATACTTTACAGTTTCCTGTGTTCAATGTCATATGAACCAGAGCTTAAAGAATCCTTTTTTAGTAAGTAAATATATGAATTTATTAAAAGCATATGACTGGGTATGTCAAGATACAGTTAAAGTACACTTTGCTTTGTCATGCGACCAAAAAAATAAGAAAGCAGAATAAGCAGGAAAATATCACACATGGTTAGTTAGTTTTGCAGACCCACCCACCCCACCCTCAGTGAGAGTCTTCGCATAAAATAATTATATATATTTTGTTATATTAGAGCTATGTTGTCTTGTAAATTTTATATTCCGACTGCATATATTTACTACTACCTAATCTGATTTACTACACTTGTATCGCATATACGAAGGTTATATAGAGTTAATAAATCAATTTATTTTTAATTGAATGCAATGAATTAGAAAATGAATTATTATTTTTTACTTTTCAAAACACACATTAAGAAAATATAAATTAAATCAAAGTAAGAGGCCTTCCATAACAGGCGGACATCAGCATATTCTCACAGGCACCTTTATTTGCCTCCACAATCTTTGTAAAACATAGGAAGCCATCAATTAGGCCATCCATATTTTGAAAGTTTGTTTATCGTCATTTTATAGCTTCAAATAGAAATGCTGAATTTGGTGAATATTCTTTAAATGACATTTTCATGTGAACGTATGTAAATAATTTAAAATACATATACATGGTCGTTCAGCATTTTTGTTTTTCTTTTAGTAATATTTCGACCTCCTTATTGGAGTTATTCATCAGACTATACAAAAAGTTGTCGTTACTAAAGGTTATCATTACATTGATATCAATATTATATATATATATTATATATATTATATATATATATTATATATAAATATTGGATATGTGGATATTGTGAAAATAAATTGAGTTTCTAACCTTATTCACCCCCCTGTCTTCTGTTTGTGAAAGTGGTTCTTGACTTGCATCTTTTTGCTCTTTGACAACAAAACTTGGCTTGATCCGAGCTGGGCAGCGATTTACACAAATGTTTCGCCGCAACGCGCCTATACAAAGTCTTTCGCGATTGTATATTCATATGTTTTATAGTTCTTGGATCACATATACCTTTGAAAATGGCCTTTGCGACTTCGCCGCAGCGGTGAAAGGTAATGCGCAGCGCAATGTTTCGCAGTTATAGTCCTTTGACATTTCGTAGATAATATATACCTCTGAAAATGGCCTTCGCGACTTCGGCGCAGCGGCGAAAGGTAATGCGCTGCGCAATGTTTCGCAACCTAACCCTTAGCGCAACGTTACATTGCGCAATAGTTTCCCCGCTGCGGCGAAGTCGCGAAGCGCTGTAAATAACTATTAAAAAAATTATTTAATCTTCAGCGCAACAATGAAATAACTAATAAAAAAATTATTTAGCGCCACAATGCGCTGCGCGATGGTTTCGCCGCTGCGGCGAAGTCGCGAAGCGAGGTTAACAGTTATGAAACTTTTACTATGCGGTAAAAATACAAGTTATAATGCGCAACGATGCGCAGCGGCCAAACATTTGTGCAAATCGCCGGCCCTATGCTTGATCCACAAAAAAGGAAAAATCGATATATTTCTTTACTAACAGAGTATTTTATCCAAGCAAAAATACGGCAATATATCACTGGTGAAATCCTAAATGCAGTACTATATGATGAAGGAAATTTCCAATATTGATGACCTTATATAAAAAATGTAATATAATAATTATTTATAAGGATATTATTTATACAAAAAGCTTCACAATAAATATATTTTATGAATTTATATACTTGTTTCCTTATTAAGAATAATATATGGCTGCATTTTATAATAATTATTTATAGATATTCAATAATTTTGTGCAAATATGAAAATTTTGAAAAACAAAGAAAAGTTTAGATAAAACCATAAACAGGCTAAGATAAAGAAAAAGAATTTAAGACTGTTTATTTTGCTGTTTCTTGTAAAATTATTATAAAATTAAACAATACTAGAAAACTTTCATAAAATTCAATGAAAAAGAAACCATAAAATACATTATAATTTTATATATATTTTTAATTAAAATGGTGAAAATACAAAATAAAACTTTGCTCATCACTAGACGTTTCTGTGTATTTTCACACCATGGTCACTAGAATGCGAGATAGTACAAATTTTCAAATTATATATTATTTACTTATTATCACAATGTTAAAAGTAAGTAATTAGAACGTCTCCAGGAAACGACCCAACATTGATGTTGAGATCTGGTTTGAGTTTTTTAACGGTTAGTGACTCATTAATAAAAATTAATTAATAAAAAGTTCAGTGTCACTCTTCCCCGTTGCGATAATCTTAACATTTTCAAATAAGAACATATGGTTTCTGTTCATGAGATGTTCGGTAACAGCGGAGGGTTTTCGGATGTTTAAGTGTTCTTCAAAACGAGTTTGAAGATGGTGTTTAGTATATATCACCTTTTAATAATTTTATGTGCTGTAACAAAGAAATATACTCCTTCACCTTGTAATACCAAAACATTACCAAATATTTAATCTGTGGATTTTTTCTTACCTCTTGTATAATTGACTTCTTCGTAATAAATTAATAACATATCCCTTTTTAATAATTTCATATGGTGTAACAATGACATACACCTCTTCACAATGTAATACCGAAACATTACCAAATAATAACTCTACATTTTTTTGTACTTCTTCTATAATTGACTTCTTCGTAGTACATTCAAAACATACATCGCTTTTGAATAATTTCATATGTTGTAAGGATGAAATACACTTCTTCATTTTGTAATACCAAAACATTACCAAATAATAACTCTGTGAATTTTTACGTACTTCTTGCAAAATTGAATTCTTTGTAGTGAATTAACAACACTTTGCTTTTTAATAACTTCATATCCTGGAACGATGAAATACACTTCTTCACCTTGTAATACCAAAACATTACCGAATATTTAATATGTGGACCTTTTCTAACTTCTTGTATAATTGACTTCGTAAGAAATGAAAAACATATATCAATTTTTAATAATTTCATATGGTGTAGCTATGAGAGATACATCTTCGCAAGCTAATACCAAAACATTACCAAATAATAACTCTGTGTATTTTTACGTACTTCTTGCAAAATTGACTTTTTTGTAATGAATTAACAGCACTTTGCTTTTTAATAACTTCATATGCTGTAGCGATCAATTACACTTCTTCACGTTGTAATACCAAAACATTACCGAATATTTAATCTGTGGACCTTTTCGAACTTCTTGTATAATTGACTTCGTAAGAAATGAAAAACATATATCACTTTTGAATAATTTCATATGTTGTAAGGATGAAATACACTTCTTCATCTTGTAATACCAAAACATTACCAAATAATAACTCTGTGAATTTTTACGTACTTCTTGCAAAATTGACTTCTTTGTAGTGAATTAACAACACTTTGCTTTTTAATAACTTCATATGCTGTAACGATCAAATACACTTCTTCACCTTGTAATACCAAAACGTTACCGAATATTTAATCTGTGAACCTTTTCTATTTTCTTGTATAATTGACTTCGTAAGAAATGAAAAACATAATACTTTTTAATAACTTCATATGCTGTAACAATGAAATACACTTCTTCACCTTGTAATACCAAAACATTACCAAATAATAACTCTGTGAATTTTTACGTACTTCTTGCAAAATTAACTTCTTTGTAGTGAATTAACAACACTTCGCTTTTTAATAACTTCATATGCTGTAACAAAGAAATACACTTCTTCACCTTGGAATAGCAAAACATTACCGAATATTTAATCTATGGACCTTTTCATTCTTGTTGTATAATTAAGTCTTTTGAAGTAAATTAACAGCATATTTTGCTCTTTATTAATTTCGTATGCTGTAACTATCACATACACATCTTCACAATGGGATACATCAACTTTACCAAATAATAATTCTGTGGACCTTTTTGTACTTCTTGTATTGACTTTTTCATAATAAATTAACAGCAAATTTCGCCTTTTAATAATTCCACATGCCGTAACGATCAAATACACTTCTTCACATTGTAATATCAAAACATTACCGAATATTTAATCTGTGGACCTTTTCGAACTTCTTGTATAATTGACTTCGTAAGAAATGAAAAACATATATCAATTTTTAATAATTTCATATGCTGTAGCGATGAAATACACTTCTCCACATTGTAATATCAAAACATTACCGAATATTTAATCTGTGGACCTTTTCGAACTTCTTGTATAATTGAATTCGTAAGAAATGAAAAACATACATCAATTTTTAATAATTTCATATGCTGTAACAATGAAATACATTCCTTCACCTTGTAATACCAAAACATTACCGAATATTTAATCTGTGGACCTTTTCTAACTTCTTGTATAATTGACTTCGTAAGAAATGAAAAACATATATCAATTTTTAATAATTTCATATGGTGTAGCTATGAGAGATACATCTTCGCAAGCTAATACCAAAACATTACCAAATAATAACTCTGTGTATTTTTACGTACTTCTTGCAAAATTGACTTTTTTGTAATGAATTAACAGCACTTTGCTTTTTAATAACTTCATATGCTGTAGCGATCAATTACACTTCTTCACGTTGTAATACCAAAACATTACCGAATATTTAATCTGTGGACCTTTTCGAACTTCTTGTATAATTGACTTCGTAAGAAATGAAAAACATATATCACTTTTGAATAATTTCATATGTTGTAAGGATGAAATACACTTCTTCATCTTGTAATACCAAAACATTACCAAATAATAACTCTGTGAATTTTTACGTACTTCTTGCAAAATTGACTTCTTTGTAGTGAATTAACAACACTTTGCTTTTTAATAACTTCATATGCTGTAACGATCAAATACACTTCTTCACCTTGTAATACCAAAACGTTACCGAATATTTAATCTGTGAACCTTTTCTATTTTCTTGTATAATTGACTTCGTAAGAAATGAAAAACATAATACTTTTTAATAACTTCATATGCTGTAACAATGAAATACACTTCTTCACCTTGTAATACCAAAACATTACCAAATAATAACTCTGTGAATTTTTACGTACTTCTTGCAAAATTAACTTCTTTGTAGTGAATTAACAACACTTCGCTTTTTAATAACTTCATATGCTGTAACAAAGAAATACACTTCTTCACCTTGGAATAGCAAAACATTACCGAATATTTAATCTATGGACCTTTTCATTCTTGTTGTATAATTAAGTCTTTTGAAGTAAATTAACAGCATATTTTGCTCTTTATTAATTTCGTATGCTGTAACTATCACATACACATCTTCACAATGGGATACATCAACTTTACCAAATAATAATTCTGTGGACCTTTTTGTACTTCTTGTATTGACTTTTTCATAATAAATTAACAGCAAATTTCGCCTTTTAATAATTCCACATGCCGTAACGATCAAATACACTTCTTCACATTGTAATATCAAAACATTACCGAATATTTAATCTGTGGACCTTTTCGAACTTCTTGTATAATTGACTTCGTAAGAAATGAAAAACATATATCAATTTTTAATAATTTCATATGCTGTAGCGATGAAATACACTTCTCCACATTGTAATATCAAAACATTACCGAATATTTAATCTGTGGACCTTTTCGAACTTCTTGTATAATTGAATTCGTAAGAAATGAAAAACATACATCAATTTTTAATAATTTCATATGCTGTAACAATGAAATACATTCCTTCACCTTGTAATACCAAAACATTACCGAATATTTAATCTGTGGACCTTTTCGTTCTTGTTGTATAATTAACTCTTTTGAAGTAAATTAACAGCATATTTAGCTTTTTATTAATTTTGTATGCTGTAGCTATAACACACATCTTTACAATGGGATACATCAACTTTACCAAATAATAATTTTGTGTACATTTTTGTACTTCTTGTAGTGACTTCTTCATAATAAATTACCAGTGAATTTCCTTCTTCAATAATTTCATATGGTGTAGCTATGAGAGATACATCTTCGCAAGCTAATACCAAAACATTACCAAATAATAACTCTGTGTATTTTTACGTACTTCTTGCAAAATTGACTTCTTTGTAATGAATTAACAACACTTTGCTTTTTAATAACTTCATATGCCGTAACGATCAAATACACTTCTCCACATTGTAATATCAAAACATTACCGAATATTTAATGTGTGGATTTTTTCGTACCTCTTGTATAATTGACTTCTTCGTAATAAATTAATAACATTATATCCCTTTTTAATAATTTCATATGGTGTAACAATGACATACACTTCTTCGCAATGTAATACCGAAACATTACCAAATAATAACTCTACATTTTTTGTACTTCTTCTATAATTGACTTCTTCGTAGTACATTCAAAACATACATCGCTTTTGAATAATTTCATATGTTGTAAGGATGAAATACACTTCTTCATCTTGTAATACCAAAACATTACCAAATAATAACTCTGTGAATTTTTACGTACTTTTTGCAAAATTGACTTCTTTGTAGTGAATTAACAACACTTTGCTTTTTAATAACTTCATATGCCTTAACGATCAAATACAATTCTTCACATTGTAATATCAAAACATTACCGAATATTTAATCTTTGGACCTTTTCATTCTTGTATAACTGACTTCGTAAGAAATGAAAAACATATATCAATTTTTAATAATTTCATATGCTGTAACGATGAAATACACTTCTCCACATTGTAATACCAAAACAATTACAATTATTTAATCTGTGGATTTTTTCGTACCTCTTGTATAATTGACTTCGTAATAAATTAATAACATATCCCTTTTTAATAATTTCATATGGTGTAACAATGACATACACCTCTTCGCAATGTAATACCGAAACATTACTAAATAATAACTCTAGATTTTTTTGTACTTCTTCTATAATTGACTTCTTCGTAGTACATTAAAAACATATATCGCTTTTGAATAATTTCATATGTTGTAAGGATGAAATACACTTCTTCATCTTGTAATACCAAAACGTTACCAAATAATAACTCTGTGAATTTTTACGTACGTCTTGCAAAATTGACTTCTTTGTAGTGAATTAACAACACTTTGCTTTTTAATAACTTCATATGCTGTAGCGATCAAATACACTTCTTCACATTGTAATACCAAAACATTACCGAATATTTAATCTGTGAACCTTTTCGAACTTCTTGTATAATTGACTTCGTAAGAAATGAAAAACATATATCACTTTTTAATAATTTCATATGCTGTAACAATGAAATGCACCTCTTCGCAATGTAATACCGAAACATTATTAAATAATAACTCTGTGGACTTTTTCGTACTTCTTGTATGATATACTTCTCTGTAATAAACCAACTGCGCTTTTCAACCTAAAATATTACTAAATAAATTGACTTCTTTTTAATACTATTTTTATCATTACACATATGCATTTACCATGCATTAACTCTGTGGACATATTTAATGCTACTTTTGCTATGTGTCTCAGATGCTATTTCAGAATAACTAAGCTTACTCAAATTTTAAAATCATTTTTCACTGTCCACTTAATACTTATGTACTGAGCGGCTTATGTGTTGCACCTTTCCAGCTATTGCCTCTTGGTTGCTACCGAGTTAAGCTGTCATTCTCTGTTTTACTTAAAAAGTTGATTTCACATTTCTTGTTTTACAGAAAAAATTAACCTTCCGAAGACCGGTGTGTGTACCTTTCATCTTTAACATGTCGTACTACCTTTCTACATACTTTGTTTTGTTGTTGATATTTGATCATTGTACTTAGTGTTGTTCTTTTTGTGTAATGTCAGCAGAGAACTTTTGTAACACATCTTGTGGGTTTATTGCGTCTCTTTCTGTTGATTTCCAGTTGTCGTGTTGTTTTGATTTTCTTTAAATGACGTCAAATTAAGTAGCACATTTTTACGGATTTTGATTGGTGCATTTGTATTGTGACGTATTTTGTGAACCAAAAGATTTTGTTTAGGGAGGTTGTGATCTTCCTCGATGTTTCGTGCTCTGCGATAGTTGTTTCCTTTATGGTTTAGTTTTCACAGATTAAAAATGGAATTTTTGTTGCGCGTTCGTAGTTTTATTTAAATAACTTTCGTCATGGAGTTGGAGGTGTTAAAGACATCTTGTAGTGGCAAATTTGTATATCTTTTTTATCCATTTCGGCTTACTTCTTTTTCTCTCCATTTTAAGTTACTTTTTTTCTCTTTATTTCCTTTCCTCTCTTTTTTGTGTGATTGATTAAATCCTAACTCAAGCTAATTTTTTTTACTCTTGATGAGGAAAAATGCCATTAGAAGAGAACTACTTAAAGATGGTTCGATATAAACATGACATAAAGCGAAATTTTAGAAAAAGGAAAGATTTTAATCAATCTATTGCTTCCAGTTGGTCCGTAAAAAGTTAATCACTTTAATTGCTGCGATCTGATTGGTTGATTTCGATCCTCTAATTATCAACTCAACTAATAAATAGCCAAGGATGATTACAATCATTGCCTGTCAATGACAGCTGTAGCTGTTAAAACGTAGCCTAGAATAAACTTGCTTGCTTTGACTGAACAGATAAGTGGTAATATTTTGAAAGAGAACTACTGTCAAATCTTGTTGAGTCGTTCTTATCTGCTCTCGTTCGAGTCGGCCATGGAAGGTAAAAGTAAAACATTGGTTTTTAAGGCAAGACTCGATATCTGTTACGTCCAGGACCAACCGAGCGTTGCTATATAGCGGACTACTGATACAATTGGAAATGACAATTACGGTCACACTTTTGTAAATAAGAATTTAAAAGAATTTCTTAAATGGTTCAATTACAGTTCCACTTTTTTCATGAAGACGACAACAGACACTATGTTTGAATATGTTTATAACAAAATGTACACACGCATGGATATAAACTCGTTTTCTTTCTGTAACAGTGCATATTCATAATACTTACTTTTCACAAACTTTAGTCTTCCATTTCTTTCCTTGAACGCTTTGTGTAACTCAATTATTTGACGTCAAATGAATTGTAATGTAGTAGATATGATTGGTTAAAAATGACGTCATTCTGTACCTTAGCATAAATGGCGCATTGCAAAAAATCTAGTCAGCGCTGATTTTAGCATTTTATATCAACCGCTTCATGTTTTATTTTAAAATTGTTCTTTCATTGTCTTTTGTTGCATTAACTAACATTTTTTATTTGTAGGAACCTTTGAAACATTCACATGCACCGGGTCTTACGAAATCAACAGGGTAAGTCAATCCATTCTTCTCAAATTGCTGAATAACATGGCATGTAGTTGAACATTGAGCCCATTGTTTTTAGTGACTATCGGAATTTTGTGTTGACACATGTAAGGGACTGTTATCTTCACCTTCGGCAGGATCCAAAACAATTATCATCAGTGAGTGAATCCTTTTTAATATACAAGCGTAGAGTTGCTTGTAGTCTAGAAACTCAGTACAGATCCGCTAATTTGAATGCTCTATTTCTTTGAGAATCCAAACAAACAATAAACTGGAAGTATCCTATTTTCAAACATTTTTTTTACCCTTGATTTTTCCTTAATATTTCGTTAACCTTGTTCAATTTGAACTTTTTAACGTGAATTATCTAATCTTGAGTTAGCGAGCAATCCAAATTAGTAGTAATTTCATTAACCCAAACAAGTCTTCAATATAACAGCAGCTACTGTATGTAATTTTAAATTTTTTTTGTTTGATAGGTTTTATACTTTGTCTTGCAAATCCTTCTAAAGGTTGATGACGAGGGTGAATTATCTAGGTAGGTTTTTGTGGTCTAGTGTACATTTGGTTCGTTGACTGTAGCGAGGTTTTTTAGGAGGTAAACACAATATTTCATACTACATTCGAATTATTTTTTCTACGAAGTTGGAATTAAGCCCAAATCTGAAAACTTTTCCGACGAAAATATCCGTTCTAAGTGATTGTTACAACGAGTATGTAGTTTGATTTCCCTCTTCTTTTAGAATGGCGCATATTTTATTGAGTAAAGTATTAAGTTGTTTACTGGTATGTGACGCTGCAGGTAGTAAAGGTGAACCTCCGCATATCCGAAAACTTTGTGAGTGTGCTTTATATTTGATTAAATTATTTTTACTCAAGTACTAAGTATATTATAGAAGCCAAATATATGATTCACAATAATAATCTGTGTCTACGATCTAGGAACTTAAATACCGTGTTCACTCGATCGAGCCCTCTATGTGGACGCAAACATTTGGTGAACATTCTCACAAATGGGCGCACGTACCCAAAAGAACGCTGATAAAAAGAACAGTGCTTAGTCTGGACGATATTTTAGAACTTTCATTAAGTCACAGTCAATATTCAGACTGATTATGTATTGCAAAACTTTTACGCCACCTTTTTTCTGTATTGTCGTTTTAAAGCTTGTTAATATAATAGACAACAAAAATCTTTCCTTTTCTTCCATTGTGGGTTTATTTTTAAAAGTTCGATTTACGATATTTTCAACTATTTTCTTTTTTCTTTTAGCATTACGTATTTTAAAGAAGTTATTTTCGAGCAGCCATTATGACAGGTAGTTCTAGCTAATTTTTGCGTTTTCTGATTTGCATTCTATGTTGCCATCTTTTAATATGCATTCTTTATTAAGTTGTTTGGAATATGTTTTTTGATTATAATTTCGTTTTAGCGAAATGATCAATTCTTTACTCAAAAAATTTGCTGAAGACAACCTTCCGAACTATCAGGTTCGTCGCTTTCCAGATTCTTTTGTCCTCTGTGTGTATTATTAAATAACCAGGCGGTGGCCCATGGATAAATCCACGGGGTCGCTCGTCTTTAAATTACACGCTATTTTGTGTGCCCGTTGCACGTCGCTTTTCTCGCGGACAGACAGACGGACGACGGCTATATGATACAATATGTTAACAGCTAATATATTATATTTTGCACCAAGTACTCCCCTTTCTAAGTGCTCATCCCAGAAGGTTAAAAGAGAAGGGTTTAATAGCTAAGAATGTATGATGTCCACCCGAATCAATTGAAGTTGAAGATATAACGTGAGTTCTGTGTTGAGGAAAGAAATATATGAAAAATGACATTTTCACCGAAATTTCCCTTATTCGCGAAAATAAGTTTCGTTATTGTTCTAAAAACAAAATACTAAATTCTCGTTAACGGGGTACTAGAGGCTAGAAAGCGACTAAGGCTCAAAAAGGTTTTCCAATAGGTTTTTGAACCTTGATTCGCGAAAATTAATTCCGAGAATTTGGCGCTTTTGGGAGTTTGACTTCATAAAATTTCTTTCTATATACACTCATCCTTTATGTCGTATTTTCTCTAATGAAAAACGGTCCTTGTATTTCTTTATTGAGGGTCCGAAGGATCTTGAATAAGAGGGGGTCCCCGAACAGAGGGAGTCTTAAATTGTAGGGATAGAAAAATTCCTTTGATTACCATATTTTAAGGAAGTAATATCGTACAAAAATACTACTGATAAGAGGACGCAGGGAAAGCGAATATATAAATTCTTTCTAAAGTTTTAAGTGTTCAACTGCCTGTTTCTCTTTTTTCGCATTTTTGCAGTTTTTAAAATAGGCATATTTGTTTCGGGTTTTTTTTTCAACGTTGTCACTTTTGTTCGTAATGAATTTTTACGCGTTTTTCTTATAACGGATTTTTATGAAATGTTATTAACAATGCCATTGCAGATAGCCCCTAACGCCGAACTGAGAGCTCTGCTCCTTTTCCGTATGGTTGCCCTTGTTTGAATTGGTAAATTAAATGATCTTTGTAGCACCCATTTCGACGCGGTTATCACTGATGATTTATGTATAGTCCTTTAGTAACACAATCGTCAAAGATTTGCAATATAATTTTTTTTTCTATCGGGTAGGGACAGCGGGTCTTGAGTAAGAGGGGATCTTTGGGAATTACAAAAGTAATGTTTCGTAAAAGAAAGCGATGTTCTCATAATGTAAAATACACACATCCAAGAAAGTTATTTTTACTTTTTGTTTAGGAAATATTGTTGAAATCGTTTGAAACAACTTGTGTTCTATTACCGCCAGACTTGATACGCAATTTTATCGACAGTCTACGGTTACTGGTCGAAGCAGATGAGAAAAGACGAGGAGTGGGAGGAGACCAAAAATTACGGTAAACGATTCTGGCCGATAACTTTCTTAATGTTTTTTTTTTTCCTTTATTACACTTGTCATTTCTTTCGCAGGAATTCATTACAAAAACTGACGTCTTTTGCAGCTGGAGAATTTTAGAATTATTTAAATATATATAAAAGTATTGTAAAGTTATGTATTGTATGAAATGTAAATTAATATTGTTTTATGAAAGAAATCCATCAATGTCTTAAATTAGACCATTCACCTGTCATCTCTTGCAACTGATTTCGATAATCCAGTAACTCTTGCCAATTATTTTTCCTTTTCATTAGATTAGTGTATTTTTCCATTTCTGTTGTAAACGCTCTCGTTTTTAATTCATACCATTTCGGTTTGGGCCCTCGAGTTCTTTCTAGTTCTGCTTCGCATTTTAATTTGAGTAAGTAAGCCTCTTCGAGCTTCAGCTTTTCATAACGTAATCTACAAAGTTCTAATTCGTACGGAGTACCTTGGTCAAGTTCTGCACGCAATTTATGTCGTATCGAATTTGCTTCTGCCCGTCGAAATGAATCCAGACTGCTATCGTAGAAATCTGATTTGGTTTCGTAATTATCATAGCGTAGCTTTTCCCCAGCTATATCTTTTGTTCTAACCTTGTCTGCTGAAGAATTAGGTGATACGTCAACACGCGTTCTTCTGTGGATAGGATCTACAAACCAATCTCCATATTCATCAGAATGATTTGATTCGTAGCGTAAAGAATGTCTTAAATTATTATTATCATCTAATCTTTCTTGTAAGAGTTTTCTCTCTACCATGTCATTTTCTAACGCACTAAACGACGAGGCAATGTCTGGTCTGTTTAAATTTTTATAAAATAATTCAACACCTGATGCTGCAACAGTAGAATTTGGAGGAACATCAAAACTTCTTCTAAGTGGGTGTATTGTCTTTTCTGTGTTTGACAGGTATCTGGTATCTTTTATTCTAAATAAAGCCAAAAGTAACTATGAGATATACTATTTTCCTCAATTCAAGCACCCGTTGGATGTGTGAATATTTAAGTTCTGACGCTTTAGAGTGAAATGGATGAATAAATATCGCATTTGCCAACATATGTGGGCTTGTTCATAGTGTACAAGTTTTCGGAGATCAAACAAGAAACCCACTAATACACGAAACCCACTCATAAAAACGCATATCTTTTTTATGCGTCCCCTTCTGAAAATTGCCCCATTTAGGGGGATACACCTTGCAATGAATACACCTCGTGAAGCTTAAAAATATATATGCGTGTCAAATGTTTTCTTCATAAATTAAAGATGGAGTACAGGCGTTGAATTATTTAATTTCCGCGCGCTCTGCGTGGGAAAATTGTGTGATATGCAAAACCTATCTGTCCAGCATTTTTTGAAAAACTCGATAAAACACAGGCGCATCATCTTTCTCATCAATTTTTATTTTTCAAGGAATGAATTTTAAATGGCCCCTTTCAATGTTTTGAAATGTGCCCTCAAACACATTAAATTAGCTTTTGCCACAGAATATATTGTCGCTCTTAAAAAATCACTTTGTAGGAGGGTTGACCAACTCAAATTCCAAATCATGCGTTATGATCATTCAATTTTATTCACAGCTTCATGCTTCAAACGCAAATTTTAGTTCAAAACGATTTGGTTTGATAGTTTTTTTTGAGAAACTTGATGCTTCAGTAAAAGTCTTCATGTAGTGTAAAGTTTCTTCGCTTGTTATATTATATCGCCTTTATTGCTAAAATTGTTAAGGCCCTTGGGCTTCTTGTTTTATTTGAGATGAACAAAAACATTCAATTAAAAATCTTTTTTATATGCAACGCCTTAAACGCCCCTCATCTTGAAAATAACATAAATAAAACATATTGACATCGTACAAGAAGATATACTTTAGGTGCAGAAACTTTCGCAACTTTCGGTAAAATCCGCGAAAGTTTAAGTTTTGAAATAGCACTCAATCCAAAGTGCTAGCTAGCTATAGCTCCCCTAAATATTGATACTTGTGTGAATAATACCTGTGATTTTAAATCAATTTTTCCCTGCGACAAATAACAGCATAATATTTAGATTCCCACCTTAGCCCTTCTTTAGAACCATTTACAAGAACTCCACTGGAAACACTACTTCTTGACATTGATTTCTTTGTTGGCGGCAAATCCGCTTCTCTTCTAGACAGTTTCTTTACATCACCGGCGCTCTTACTTCGCAAATGCTTATTTTTACGAGCCATGCTACTAATAAACATTTTCAAGGCAGCTTTTTAATGTACTAAATCGAATGCTGTATTAAAGTTTTCCGAAACTTGCTATCTAATTTTGTTTATGTTTCCTAGGCTGCCATTTTGGAAACTAAGAGTAGTCTCTCTCTCGTGAAGAACAAAATAAAGTAAAAACGAGGCTAGCACAAAGGGAAGCCTTCCCCTATCAAGTATATTTCCCCTTTAGGAATTTATACAGCCTGTCATCAGCAGCACAAAGGCTAACATCAAGCAAAACGTCACGGACCACTGGGGTTTCGTTTTCTGATTTTTGTGTATGTCATTTCATACTATGCTATACAATGGGCGACCAGCCCAGCTAGTTTGGTATAGAGTTAGCTAAAAAATTAGTGTTGAAAAAGTTTATTTTTAACCAAGGTTGGATTATCAATGTTCAGTCCAAAGCAACGTTCTGATGACAGTCACCCCCCCCCCCCCTCCCCCTCCCTCCCCCAATTATTTCAGTCTTTTCCAGGATTAAAAATATACATTTTCACCATACATTTTCTGAAGGACCTCAGGAATTTAGACAGTCAGGGAAATCCTCTTAATTAAGCTGTACAGCTTAATTTAGATGTCAGCTTAATTAGGATGTATGATACAGTCTAATTAGGCGTTTTACAGCTTAGTTAAGATGTACAAAACTTTGATCGTCTAAAACACACATTTAACTGAATTTTAGCATCTATCTAACTGAATAAATCCAATATTTACGTGCATATAAACATCTCCAATACATTAGTTTTTTCAAAGCACCCCGGAGATCCGCTAAATTTGAAGTTTTAAAAATATCCGCCTAAATAGGATGTATCACGTGACGTGACATCCTAACTAGGATGCAGTACAGCTTAAATAGACTATCGCTAACAATGAACCATTGTTTATAGTTGTTTATAGTCCATATCTTTTGAACCCGGGTTGCTGGAAATACCGTTCTTCTTTTATAATATAGTGGTCAAACTGACGATGAAAGAGCTGCAGCGGTGATTCTGCTAAAATTTACATTTTTCGAGAAATCGGGGAAAAACTTTTTCTACCTCCTAATTTAGATGTATGTCACCTAATTAAGCTGTATGATACAGCTTATTTAGGAGATCTCCAAATTAAGCTATACAGCTTAATTAAGAGGATTTCCCTGACTGTTAGACTGGTCATATTTTAATAATTATGATGACCTTGATGAAGCATGTGAGAAACTGAATAAAAATGTTAAAACAGTGGCTGACAAACATGCCCCTTTCAAAACACATAGATTTTCTGGCCGTGTTGAGGCATGGGTCACTGATGAATTAATAATAGCCATCAAAGAAAGAGACTTCTTGAAACGGAAAGCATCAAAAACAAAATCCATCATAGACTGGGAAGCTTTCAAACAAAAAAGGAACCAGGTAATAGGTCTCAAAAATCGACTCAAAAACGAGTACTATAATGACGTTTTGCAGGACTTTCAAAAAAGGCCAAAACAACTTTGGAAAACCCTAAAAACACTGGTTCCTGATAAGTCAGGCAATACTACCTCGATAAAACGAGTAGTCCAAAACGATGGTACAGAAACGTCTCACCCAAAAGAAATTTCCAACACATTCAATTCATTTTTTGTCAGTGTTGGTGCCAAACTAGCCTCTAAATTTTCTTCTGACACTACTAATGTTAATCCACCTGTTAGCAGACACGATTTTCGGTGGGCTCGTATTGAGACCAAAAGTGTCGAGAAAATAATTAGTTCACTAAAACTTAATAAAGCTACAGGCTTGGACGGAATTGGAATCCAGTCCGGATTTCGAAAACTCTTTTCCACAGAAACTGCAGTAGTCGATGTCTCTGATTTTATTCTTACTGAGCTCGACCAACATAACTTTGTTTGTGCTGTGCTCATTGACCTTAAAAAAGCTTTTGACACTGTTGATCATAAAATTTTGTTAAAAAAACTATGGTGTTTTGGCATCAGAGATGCTGCCTTTGACTGGTTCGAGTCCTACTTAACGGGCCGAATGCAGCTGACTCTTGTAAACGACACAGGATCAGATCTGCTTCATGAAGACGCTTTTGGGGTGCCGCAGGGATCTGTGTTGGGGCCCCTGCTCTTTCTTTTGTATATTGATGACTTAAAATCTGTCATCAATTCAAACTACCACCATCTATATGCAGATGATACAATAATTATTTCGTCTCATAAAAACCTGGATACCCTTGTCTCCCAGGTCGAGTTAGAACTTTCACAAGTCAACCTCTGGCTGAATAATAACAAAATGACTATTAATACGGACAAAACTGAAACAATCTTTTTCGGCAACCACAGCCAGTTAAAAAAAGTTGAGAACAAAACTATCAACTATATGGGTATTCCTTTGAAGAGGAGCGAAAAAGTTAAATATCTTGGGGTAACATTTGATCAAAAAATGCAATGGGAAAAGCACATTAATGACATAAATAGAAAAATACTAATTAAATATTCTAAAATTAGAACCATTGCATCCTGTTTAAAATCATCGGGAACGAATATTCAGAACGTTCAAACCTATTCGCCTAACAAACCGTGAATCTGATTTCTAAGAATTACTTTTAAATTAGATCTTCAAAGATCTTCCATTAGACACTTCATAGACGTTAATGTAAACACAATTGATATTTTAATACTCTTATACCTTCTACTTTGTGCAAGTTTAGTACTATACTGTGAGTTTCCTGTGTTATGGTAGTTATCCTTTTTAAGCAATTTAGTTTTTGGCGGTTGTCTATACCATGGCAAACAACTCTGTTTGTGGAGTGACCACCGGTAAAATTACACAGTATGGATTGGTGGCCCCCTAACTCACCGCTGGAGGCAAGAAAGAAGGTAAGATAACTCTTGTACGCGCCTAACTGGCTGGCCATCTCCAAAACCCACCCTCACACCTCCCCCTCCTAGCTAATGACGGCAGTTTATTATTTTCCCACTTTCATATTAGAATCTTGATTACCTGTGAATAAATAACATTAGCTACTTCCCCTAAACGACTATCGTGCAGATAAACGCACAGTTCTGTGAAAAAACGAGTTTTACAGTCTGTCTAGCCATAAATTTTAGCCAGGAGACCCAGCGTTGTCCCTTCAAACCGCCTTTATGATCAATTTTTCTTTCTCTATCAAAGAAAGCTTAAATAACTAGGCTAGCCATAAAGTATGATATGAAAATGTTGTGGAAGGTTGAGCTGGGTATCCTGGCTACAGCTCTGCTATCTAGTGTAAGTGGCGGCTTCTCAAGTTTGTAGATACCTGATGATACGTAAATAATAAATCTTAGTGTTATATTTCCTTGTCTGAAAACAGGGAAGAGGGTGGGGTACAGGGATGCAGTAGTCTGTAAACCGCGGAGCGCCCTGCAGTGCAGCAGCGATGCGCTCCGTCCTGGACACTGGTCACCAAGTCTCTATATTATATGGATTCTCGGATCTCCTAAAAAAATCATCATTATATCCATTTTATATCAATTTTTAGAAGCCCGTTCATATGGACATAATATCCATTCTACATTATCGATATTGTCCGTTTTTTTATAGTGAGTATGTTGTAAAAACAAATCCCTTAGAAGTCAAAAAAGTCATAAAGAGAACATTTTAACCTTGTCAAAACCCAACAACTTTACTATTCAATCTGACTGTTGAAATCTTCGTTGTCGAACCATTAATCACGGTAGAAAAATTCGAAAGAGCTTAAATTTCTGATTTGTTTCCATTTTAAAAAGCGGCAAAAGATAAATAAGAATCTCCTCCATATCGTTACTTATCGGTACTGGCATGGATAGAACTTGAACAAAAGACTGGGTAACAAAGCGTACGGCGGTTCTTATTATCAATGGCAATTAAAAATAATTAAAATACCGCGGATATCGAATTGAACCTTCGATTTTTTTGTAGATTTTGGGCGAGGTTAATGGAGCTTATTCTATTACACCGCAATTTTGCACACAAAAAGACAGAATAAGGGTAATACTGTATAAATTATAAATTTTGAATTGATTTGGATTATTGTTTGTTGCAGTATGAAACTAATTACTGCAGCACCATGTTGTTCTTCAATTTGAACTACCACCTTTTAAAGATGGATTTGATTCGAACCAATAAAAACCCTAGCTAAGTATTACAAGTTTATTGAAACTGTTGTCTCCTTGAATTAACAAATTTTAGACTTTCGCCAAAGTTTTTATTAAAGTAAAGGGTGTAGCCACCTATTTGAAAGTTTTGTTGCAGCCAACTGGTATTTGGCTATTTTCGCTTTTTAGCCAGATTTTTTAAAAAATTCACGTTAATTTAATGTCCCTTATTAAAGTGTAACGTAAATATCCAGGACGTTTAAAAAGTTACTAGTTGTATTTTTCTGACATCGCAACAGCGATTATAGCCAAGGACGAGGTTGTATTATTATAAACTCGCTACGGACGACGTTGTACTTATATAACATAACACAAGTTAACCTGGGAAGAGGCCAGGGAAGGGCTACAAAAGGTTAGTATGTATCACTATGCTCGGCAGCATGACTGCATGTATTAATGTAACTGTGGTCTCTTTTGTTACTTGCAGAGTAATGAATTACCCAATGGGTTATGGCATATGCTTGTCATTCATAAAACAACGCATCCATCCATACCGTTTTAATTTTTTGCAAACGTGAAATGCATCCTTAAACAAAATTTAAAATTCTGGTTAAATACTGAGAATTAAAACGCAAAGGCCTACTAAATATCTCGATTAACATTTAAGGTCGTTTTTTGATCACATGAAACGTGTACAACTGTTCTAAATTTTAACGAGTTTGTTCGAAAACGCATGCTGTACAAAAAAGCAAGGGAAACTTTATTCTAGTCAGTACACAAGCAAGCGAATTGAATTAAGTAATTGGGAAAGTATGTCCTATTAGGGTAAATATTTAGGCAAGTAGCCAGGCCCATCCATACCTACACATACAATACTGAAAACAAGGCAAAGCTTATTCTGATTAAAAAACAATTAGACGAGTAGCAAAACCTATCAATTCATCATTAAAAAAAGTATTTTGGGGAATAACCTTACGCAATATAAAAAAAAGAACAGAATAAAAAAACGGTCCCACGATCACTTTTTTCTAATCAAAAATCGAAAGGGCGAGTAGCACACGCGTGCGTATATCATTGCATGTGCATACATCAAAGATTTTGTTAAAGCTCTCTCGCACCTTGGAGGAAGAAGCTCGCACCAAATGAAATGTTCAATGTTCTAGCAAGCGAATAAAAAAACCTTTCTTCTACTCTGTAAACAGGCAAGGGAGCAAAAGATCCTGACATACTGACATCCTGACAAAGAGATCTGATAAAAACGCTATCGCGAAAGATGAAGTATTAAATCTCTTGGTCGGCCAATTCGAGAAAAATACTTTATTCCACTCAGAAAACAGGCACGAGAATGTGAGACCCATCCATACATCATTGAAATGAGAATTTTGGAAGTTGCCTTTCACGCTGAATAAAATGTTAGATATCCATCCATACACTACTAAAAAGGAGATTTAGCTAGTAAGCGAATCAAAAGCGAAACTTTATTCTACACCACAAAGAAGCAATCAAGAAGAAGACCCTACCAGATATGTCTAAAAACACTTCACATTCCACTCAGATAACAAGCACGGGCGATAATATCAGATGTCCTAGCATGTGAATTCACGGGAAGACTTTATTCCACTCAGTAAGAAGCAGGAACAAGGGAGACCGATCCATACCACCATACAATATTAAAAGGATATTTGCAAAATAGCTTCAGGCGGAAAAACATACAGCATGTCCTAGCAGACCTGTGTATACAAAATTAGTTCTACTCAGTAAACAACCAAGAAAATGAGAGATCCATCCATACCTTATAAAATAGAGATTTTATCAATATACATGCATCATTTTGAAAAACGAATTTTTTGTATTTACCCTTCGCGCGAATTAAAATATTTAGCACGCCAACCTTAGATGTTCTAACAGCTCAATTCACGGAATACTTTATTCAACGCAGTAAGAATGGAGGAATGTGGGACACCTATCCATACATCTATCAAAAGAGAGATATTGAAACAAGCAGTAGATTTGGATAACTATCCATACACAAATAAAAAACGATATTTTAGAAAAAATACTTATGTGTGTCATGTTTTTTTTGCTGTTTATAGGAAGCAGTGTAATGTGATTTTAAACTTTCAATATTTTAAAACTAAAACCTCATGACAAAAATGATAAAATGTATATGGACTTTCTTTGTTCGTAGCCGTTAGAAAAACTATTCGGAGGAACATAGTTATTAATATAGTGGAACTAGCTAAATAAAATTGAGTTATGACTGCATCTTTCACGTTTTACCGTCAATGTTACTTGTCTACATTTATAGCGACGATATGGTTGCTACGAAGTTAAGTTATATTTGTGCTGTACAAGGCCCGTTCTTAAGGCTCTCTAGCCATTGAACGCTACTTTCGACTTTCTCATAGCTAATAACCGGTTGAAAATAGCTATTAGTTAATAATAGTATGAATAGAATTTGATTTAGCTAATATTGGGTGTATTTCGACTCCTAAACAGAAATAGTACTCTAGCATTTTTTTGCAAAACAGTAAAATTTGTTGAGTTATTTCTAAAAGGTTTTAGTAATTCTAATAGACTAAGGCAGTTCACAAGATAGTTAGCGTATTGCTCTGAATAGATCTGTCATCATGCTCCATCCATACTACACGAAGGTAGCATAGAAGCACACAGTATGTTACAAATTTTTTTTTTATGGTCATTTCCTTTTTGAACATTATATTTAATTAAAACGTATATACAGTTGACTCTCTCTAATCCGAATCTCTCTTATCCGAATCTTTCTATAATCCGAACAAATTAAAATTCACCGTCAATTTTCCTTAAGAAACTCTCATAATTTACTTTCTACTATCCGAATCTCTGTAATCCGAAAACCTCTATAATCCGAACTAATTTTCAGGTCCCTTCGGCTAAATTCTCTCTATAATCCGAATTTTAAGGGTAAATATACCATTAACACTTTCGAATGTTTTTGTTTTTCGTAATTTGAATCTCTGTCGAATTCGAATGTTTTGATTTTTGAAGACAAAGAGAAATCGCAAGAAATCGCAAGTCAGTGAGTTGTTTTATTTTCGTTCAAACTTACTTATCCGTTTTTATTTCTCACCTTACTTTTTTTTAAATTTTTTTCAAAAAAGTTCGATTTCTCTCTCTTATCCGAATTTTCACCCTTGAAACCTGGAAATTCGAATTAGAGAGACATTTTACTATCCGGATCTCTCTGTAATCCGAAAAAAAAGTTATCCCCCTTGAGATTCGGATTAGAGAGAGTCAACTGTACATACATTGAAATAAAATAATTTATTGGTCTGTTTCTGTAGCGAAATATCGCCGCTTTATTAAAAGAAAAATGCTATTCTGGTGATGTCGACATAAGTATGATATATAAAGGTAGCAGAACTACTTTAGGATCCACTGACAGAGATGCAACAAGGTTAGATGAAAAGACTGAACGACTACCTCGAACACATATGCATATAGACTTGATAAGCGCAAAACAAATGTTACGTCTTATCCATGCTGAAATTTTGAAAAATTATGTTTACGCTTTTCAGAAATCATTTCGGAAAGCCGAGTATAGAACTTTCGACACACGCGACCCATTCCGCCACACACGGATATCGGTAGTGGCGTTAAAGTTTCATGCTCTACTTGCAAAATAAGTTTATTGTAATTTCTCTTTTTTTTCCTTTTTATTTACATCATATGCTTTTGGTAGCACACCTTAGCATCTAAAAATGCCATTTGACCAGTGTTCCAAAAACCTCTTGTGCATACATAACTCTCGATTCCTGAGAAACATTCGCGGTCCACTCGTTGAATGGCTCACCAGGTAACTGTTGTAGACACGGTTCAATACGTACATCATGACAAACGTCTTTTAGTTACATCCCCATGACATTACGGATTTCATTGTCTAAGCGAAACGAAGCCACATTTTTTGCATGACAAAGCATGATCAATTGTGAACTTGAAATTCGAATCAGAGCCCAGAAGCATAGCTTGTTAATTGTGTATCCCTCGTTCCTTGAAGGTAGTCAGTCAACTAGATACACTGCTTCCTGGTTGATATCGTTCAGTCTGATTTCCTGCTTACTCATTTGATTTCTGACATGATCGAGAATGACACTAATCTTAGCAATTTATTTTGTATGATTGGTTTTTCTTTTGTTTCAATTCTGGATCTTCTTCATATTGTCGAGTCTGTTGTTTTATTTGTTTACCAAGATATTCAGTTATTTGTGATAAGTTTTAGAATATTGGTACTTCAAGACCACCAAGTTTAATCGGGAGTGACAGCAGTTGTCTCTCGTTTTTGTTTACTTTAATACCTCCCGTCAGTGCTGGTATTAATTCGAATTCAATAACTACGAGTACTTCTTCCAATAATTATATATGTGTGGTATGTTCGCATACAGTACGTTAATTTATGCTTGTTGATAAAACAACTTTATGCCCCTTGCGACTCTGTTTTAGCAATTTTACTCAGCATCTTTAATTCATTAATCCAATCTTCTACCTTATCCAAAACATATCCCCCTTTGAAGCTTCGAGAACCAATTACATTATTACCAATTACATGTTACAAACTGCGGTGTGATAAATTAGTTTCCTCAAAAAATTATTTTTTAACTAAATTTTACTTATTGGATTTGATTTTCACATTGCAACTAGTTACTGCCATAGCTCAGCAAAACCTGAATAACTGAACGTATATCCCGAGTAAATTAAAAAGTTTCCTACTTTCTTTTCTTTTCTTGTAGTTACCTCCTTTCTTGAAACTTTTGTTTTTAAAATTTTTTGAATTGATTTGCATTATTGTTTGTTGCACACCATGTTGTTCTTCCATTTGAACTACCACCTTTTAAAGACGGATTGGATTCGAACCAATAACTTTCATGGTTTTACAACAATGGAAATATTTTTTAAATAACATAATATGTTATGTTATTTAAAAAATATTTTCATTGAAAAGTTTTTCCATACAAAAGGTCACGCATAGTATCAGCATTTACACAAATCTAATTTTGCTACCAGAAGACTTCCTTATCCCACTCTTCCAAGAATCATTATCACCAAAGTTATTATTAGAACAGAAAAATCCCAAGAAGAGTTGCGAACAATAAAAACATTGTGCATCGTCATTAAATTAAAACAACAGAAATTTACCTAGTTTTTAAAATCATTACACTGTAAAACTAATCCCACCACTCCACGATTTTGTTTTAATATGAGGGGCGGTAATAATTGAAACGGGTCGTAAAATTTTCAGAAATTGGGTGTTGCTTGTTCCATTTTTCAGCAAAAGTCAATAAAGCCTTGAGGTAGGAAATTAGCTCACTGGAGAGAGGGATATACCTCAACTTAGGGGTATTTCAACTGGCAATATTACCTGTACATATAATATGTCCCTCCTGAAAGTCAATATACTGAATAAAAATTTGACTACTTATTTGAATAATTATGGTATCAAGTTAGCAGTATCTCTACACTGTCTCAATTTAACAAGGATTGTCCAGATTTCAGACATGTCTAGCCTAGTTAACTAAGTTTTCTTCGAGATATTAAAATGAGTTTTTTATATAATAATTTTTCAGTGCAAACCTGAATTAAAATCAACCAATGAGCATAAAGCCAGCATGGCCACATCTAACATTAAAGAAGAAAAGATTTCCCAATAATGATCACGTGAGCAAAGAACAATAGAATTTCTTGCCTTATATTCACAAATTTCTTTCATACAAGACAAAAAATATCTTCTGAGCAATTGTATTTCAAGTGGCAAAACTGGTATTTTATTTAATAAAGCATGTTAACATAGATGTCAAAGATAAATGTATCATAAAAGAAAAAAATAACTTTTTAAGACAAAGTATTCTTACTACTAAGTGAGCACACAGCACTATTCGTCTTGCTTTAAAAAATAAGCTTACTTAAAATAATTAGTTAACAAACTTCAATCTAGCTCAGGCTACAGAAGGTTAATTATATGCTTAACTCAGATATCTTTGAAAAGATGACGTACACTGCCTCTTTTTTTTAAAAATAAATACAAATGTGCCAGCTCTTTCGGAACATGTATTCAGTATGGAATTAGCTACATTTCATGTTGGTAGAAATTATATTTTAAAAAAATATTCTCTTTATATAAAAAATCAACCCTGGCCTACTTTTCCACCACATCAGATTTTAAAAACTTACGTTTTCCTCAAAAAATTATTTTTTTAATTTTTTAATAAAATTATTAATCAGATAACTGAAAAAAACATATCAATTTAAACTTTTTAATAGCAAATTTCCAGTTAATGTATACTATTAATAGCATGGCTTTCCAATGAATGGCTGTATTAAGTATTATGACGTTCAACAGTGTAAGCTATTGTTGCCAGAAGTTGTATCCTGGAAAGAATCAATTTTTATATGAAAATTATACCAATTATCATTTTCCTCAAAAAGTTATTTTTTGGTCTTATAACAGCAGATCACAGAGAATTTATACAACTAAAAATCTTGTGGTAACATTTTTAAAATCAAAAATCTTGATTTTGTAAACATTATATGCACAAATCCTATATAACAAATTATAAAAAAATTTAAAAAGAAATTGGAATGATCATCTGTTTTAAAACATCAATGCACATGCATCTTGCCCACGAAAAAAAGAATTGTATGGAGCAAAAGATCGAAATGGAACTGGAGTTTAAAAAATAATGTCTTTTAGTAAAAAACACAATCGTTACAGAGAAAATATAACCTGCCGTGAAAAGATAGTCTGCTGCCATGTTGAGGGGCGGATTGACACGGCAAACAAAATAGTAGATGATTGCAGTGAATACAACATGGTACGACATAGCCCTCTCTTTCGTTAATATATTTAACACTTTTAAACCACTCCAAAGTGAATAATAAAAATTAAAAAATTGCACGCGCAAATTCTCAAATATAGAATCATGCGTGTTGTTTTTTTCATGGAATTCCTGGTACAATGTGCATATGTTATACAGTGATAGTCTATCTCTAGTTCTGATCCACTGGTGGGACTGTCAAGATTAAGGCCCTGGACGCCACTTCAATTTTGATCTTTAATAGATCCCAGTTAGGAGAGATGTTCCAAGGGTACGATCTTGACGGCCCCATCACTGCTCCTCTGCTATCGTAATAACTCCAGTTTAAAATGGTGTCAGGAGTAATTCTTGCAAGTAGATGTTGTTTTTTATCTTCTCTTTTTTCCTCATTTTCTGTGATCGCTTTTACTTTCATCAGAACTTCAAGTTTTGTCGATTTATTATTTGTGTTTTTTCTGTTTAAGTGTAAATGATACAGTTTCCCTGTAGTGTGTGTGGAAAACCAGTTAAAAACAACGGACATGCCATTTTATGCAATTCTTGTGATGAGTGGTCCCACTGTAATTGCAATGGAATCTATACTTCTGAATACCTATTTCATTAAACAAGGCCCAATGATCCTTGGTTATGCCTAAGTTATGTCAATCATGCCGTGCCCTTTTTTTATTCCTCAGATATATAATATCGTAAAAATATGGACAATGCTCCCATTTAAACTAATTTACAAACCTCTGTTCAACCAGTTTGGACAAGTGGACGCAAAATGCCCTTTCTCGAAAAGAGAAAAACAGGTCCTGATCCTGGAGGCGAGATGAAGAGGTGCTAGAGCCTGGGATTGCGAGGATGATGTTGAAAGAAGCAATGAGGCCCTACGCATGTACTGACTAAAAAAAGGTCATCTATGCATCCAACCAATGTGCTGGATCACTAGCCATGTGTGTATTGATTGGCAAACTAAGTTACAAGTCTGGTATGTAATCATTTCCTGGCAAAGATGCAGAAAAAAGACAACACACATCTTAGGTAATTTCTCAATGCTAAGGACCAGG
The DNA here is from genome assembly GCA_030067915.1 of Hydractinia echinata. Taxonomy (NCBI): domain Eukaryota; kingdom Metazoa; phylum Cnidaria; class Hydrozoa; order Anthoathecata; family Hydractiniidae; genus Hydractinia; species Hydractinia echinata. The sequence continues at coordinate 1,287,550 of JASGCC010000097.1, read as the reverse complement.
ACTTAATCCTTCATGTGTGACTTATTTGTGGTCATTCTTATAAGGGAGACAGACACTGGGACTACTGCCACTGTTTCTACATTCAGGTCGTACTCACCAATATAATCCATCGAAATAGACAAGGCTAAGAGAGCATTAAGCATGGGAGGAAGAAGCAGGTCAAAGTTAACATACTTGCACTTCTTAATTATTTCCACGTCCCAGGAGGGGTAGGCGGTATAAAAGATAAAATAAGTGCGCAAAGCATCAACATTGCCATTGTAGCAAGACACATGAGGAAAATGGTGGCAGAAGTTGTGTGTCAGTAAAAGTTGAGGGCTCTATTTGTGTTCTTGTGGCTGAAATACAATCAGAGTTTCCTAATTGAGCCCTAATTTTATCTACCCTTAACAGCAATTTTGAAGGAATTAGTTTTAACAATGAGTTTTTCCTTCCCAAGCTTTAGCCACTGTTCCACTGCGTTTGTTTTGGTACCAACTTGTGGAAACAGAAAGTGTGGCAGAACCTGTGCTGTTATTAGATGCAGTCATAGTAAATACAGCTGGTAAAATCCACAAAGTTGTGAGGAGTTCTTGCAGGTTTGAAAAACCTTACGAGTGATTACCCATCCTATCTTGATAACTACTATTATCAGCAAAGTATTGTGATACCATCAATGAGTCAAACCTTTTGAGCCATCCCATGATTTTTATAGATATTTTCCCATACCTCAATATCTCAGCTTTCCTTTCAGGCTGCACCCTTTTCCATTTCTGAAAAGACAACCGATAGCCAATGCTATATTGAAAAAAAAGATAAATCGTACCAGTCTAAGTAACTATAACCATCTATTCACAGTCAAATTTGAGAAGTGTGTGTGAGTTCTGATCATTTTATTGACAGGAAGCCAGCATTCAATAATCCACATCCCACTTTGATGATGGGTTATTAGTCTTCTCCACAGTCTAAGAGGGTGTTGGATATGCCATTAAGAATAATAATAACATAATAAATCACCACTCAAAAGAAAGACATGCAACCAACAACTGGGAAACCATCATTGTCTACAATAACATCAGTTCCGTGTCTCTCTAACAGGCAAAGTGGATGTGTTCATTTTCCTTTTTTAAACCCTTATATCTCATTAACCGCTTATCAAAACCACATGATCATATACATTTTCTTGATCAGCAGTTTAAGCTCTACACAATAGACGCAACGTGAAAACAAGGTTCTAATTTTTTGTGTGGATGAGTTGCTGACGTTATCAAAATTCAAAATGCTACATAAAGCTGTTAGCTGACTAACAAACAGAAAAATTTGGTTTGTTGAACTCACTGTAATGTTATTATTTTTACATTACTATTGTTTCTCTTTATAATGTGTTTTACTAAGCATAAATAGCTAGCTTTAGTTTTAGCTAAGCGTTCCCAGTTTAAGTATATTTAACTGGGTGTCTTAGCTACTGTTAGCCTCCAAGGCCTGCTCCCCACCCCATGGCTAGCTCTAACCTATGACTTATGTTGTTATTCCTCTTTTTTAATTATCTATAGCTAGCTACCTTAGTTTCCAAACTTCTCTTCTTTTATGAGCACGAATTATGATTAACAAGCTAGCTAGCTACCTACAAATCAAAGACTTGAACTTTTGCAGGATAGTGTAGATAGATAGATAGATAGATGTGCATATTTTACATGGCTAGCCTCACAAATATCGAGGGATATACCCTGTCTATTATTTCCAGGAGGGGCCATGGCATAGATGGAGAGTCCTAGAGTATTTAATGGGCCAATTAGGGCCCGCGCTCTACTAGACAACTCCCGGCAACATCCAACGGCCCACACAGTGTGCCATCTCCCCAATTTCCCTCACATGGCTTGGGTTAACCCGGGGCTATGGTAAAATTCACTCGCCCATGTTGAATCACCGTCAAGAGGAATCGAACCCCGGTCTCCCGCACAGAGTACGAGAGCTATAACCACTAATCGACATTATCAACTAGTATGGTTTTGTTTTATCTTGAATGAAGTTTATTAAAAAATACAATGAAGTTTATTAAAAAGAAATACCACAGCCCATTTATCTTTTATCATTCTGCACAGTGGGTGTTCTTTTTAACTTACTAATTACAGGCTTTTTATTAGTAGCTAGCTAGTAGTAGCTAGCTAAACATTGGCTTTATAGTAAAAATAAATATACAGCTACTTTACCACACCGAAAGCATCAATATATACAAGCTGGAATTCAAAATTGACAGTTTTTTATGCATTTCAAGCCTTCAAAGAGGGGAAACACTTTGAACGATAGCTGGCATCTTAAATACATAATCATTAATAAACAAATACTGACCGGTTTTGATAACGTACTGTGAAATACAAAGCCCGAGCTCAAAAGTACAGACCAAGCTTGTGAGGTCTGTGCCCTGACAAATGGCTTTGTATTTTACAGGGGAGGATCAAAACCGGTCAGTAACCATTTTATAGCTGAAATCTATTCTCGTCTTTGAAACAACAATCAAATTTTGCACATGATTAGATGGAATACCAATGGCAAATTTTCCTCCACAACTACTTAAATTAGAATGTACAGTTCAAATTACGAAGGGAGAAGAAAACGTTCGAAATTACGTTAAAAACGAACCAACCAAATAAGGGTATTTGTTTCAGTTATTTTAAACCGACTTACCCTTCCAAACATTCCAAGTCAGCTCTTCGTCTGAATCAAATGTCTTTTCGCATGTTACGCAGAAGCAAATTGTATATTCAGCAGTGGCTTTTACTTATACTTTTTGTTCATGAGCAATCAGAGCTCTTGCAGCAACGTTCCATGTGATCCAGATGTTGGAAGCCCACGCTGGGAAAGGAAAAATTGAAGTTCAGCTTTAGAAAGTTCTAAAAAATTCTGCAAACATTCAATATCTTCAGCCGAAGCCATCACCCTCGCTTGATTTAACTTTTTTAATTATCGTTTTTTGTGTAAAATATATAGCTAAGAATTGATTAAAAACTTGTATAAACAGGAAAACCACACCACCACACAAACTTCGCATGGCTGCTAGCTGCGCTGTTGTATTTTGTCGTACTGATTACCCAGGATGCTTTGCGCAACCGTGAAAGATCTATTACGTCTATTACAATATATTACTAAGTATTACAGTGTATTACCAAATACTACAAAATATTACAGTACTACGTACTACAGTGTATTACCGAATACTACAAGGTATTACAGTGTATTACTGAATACTACAAAATATTACAGTATATTACTAAGTACTACATTGTATTACTGAATACTACAAAATATTACAGTGTATTACTGAATACTACAAGGTATTACAGTGTACTACCGAATACTACAAAGTATTACAGTGTACTACCAAATATTACAGTGTATTACTGAATACTACAAAGTATTACAGTATATTACCGAATACTACCAAATATTACAGTGTACTACTGAATACTACTATAAAGTATTACAGTGTATTACTGAATACTACAAGGTATTACAGTATATTACTGAATACTACAAGGTATTACAGTATATTACCGAATACTACAAGGTATTACAGTGTATTACTAAATACTACTACAGTGTATTACAAGGTATTACAGTGTATTACTGAATACTACAAAGTATTACAGTATATTACTAAGTACTACAGCGTATTACCGAATACTACAAGGTATAACAGTGTATTACAGAATACTACAAGGTATTACCGTGTATTACTGAATACTACAAAGTATTACAGTATATTACTAAGTACTACAGTGTGTTACTGGATACTACAAGGTATTACAGTGTACTACTGAATACTACTACAAAGTATTACAGTGTATTACTGAATACTACAAGGTATTACAGTATATTACTAAGTATTACAGTGTTTTACTGAATACTACAAGGTATTACTGTGTATTACCGAATACTACAAGGTATTACAGTGTATTACTGAATACTACAAGGTATTACAGTGTATTACTGAATACTACAAGGTATTACAGTGTATTACTGAATACTACAAGGTATTACAGTATATTACCGTATACTACAAGGTATTACAGTGTATTACCGAATACTACAAAGTATTACAGTGTATTACTGAATACTACAGGGTATTACATTATATTACCGAATACTACAAGGTATTACAGTGTATTACTGAATATACTACAAAGTAATACAGTGCAGAATACGGCATACTAATAAGTACTACAGTATATTACTGTGTATTACAAAGATATTACACTAGGCAGTAGTATGTATTAACAACATTACGACGTTGATAAAGTGCTTAACGTCGTGTGTCGGATGCAGTTGAGCTGTCGTCGGGGCGAAGAATACGACAATGTCGGGTACGGTTGAGGTTCAAGTATACGTCATTGTCGGGTACAGTTGAGCTAGTGTTAAATGGAGTCAATGCCGGGATAAATGTTGTTTGGTATTTTGAAACATAGCAAAAATACTTGTTATAAATTACGAGCAAACTCGAAATCGTCTTAAGTAAATCATAGCCTAGATATCTAGTATGCCAGGTGTTAAATTGACTTTAACTAAAAGCTACGGACAGGAATATTTTTGCGGGAATTTTATCCGTTTTAGCTGTGACTATTATATGGGAGGTGGAAAAGTAATGCAGCTATGAATTGTATTTGAAATGTATTAGTAAGAATTATGTGCCAACCCTTCCATTTTTTGACAAAACCTCCTCCTTACTACCGTTGAGAAGTCTGTCTTCTCCTTCCCTGTTCAAATGTTGCTTCTTTAATAAGTTCAAGTTTAATTTGCTTCTTGGTTTTAGCTAGCGTCTTTAGCTCCGTGAAATTTAGTTACTTCAAAGTATATTATGTTGAAATGTATTTAACTACAAGAGTAGTTTCATCATCATTATTCTCAGCTTAAAGTCCGTTTTCCATGCTAGCATGGGTTGGACGGGGTATAATAACGACCCTCTTCCAATCTGATCTAGACTGTGTTAGATCTAAACTCAACTTCCTCTGTATCAAGTCTGTCCTTATAACCTCCTGCCAAGTCTTTCTCGGTCTGCCTCTGGACTTTGCCCCAGGAACTATCAAGTCTCTACACTTTCTTACCCAATTATCCCGCTCCATTCTTTCCAAGTGCCCCAGCCAATTCAATCTTCTTATCTGGATAACATCTTTAATTCTACGGATACTTAGCCTGCTTCTTACAGTCCCGATCGCGAGTAACTATACACGAGTATACGAGTACGGGTACATTAAATGCCGAGTAAAGTGCAAGACGAGTACGAGTAATCGGCGAGTATACTACTCCATACCCTCGAGTATAGCCTCTTGCGCATGCGAGTACAGTAAGTGAATGATTTGTGAGTACGTGTGCGAGTATAAGATAAAAAACGGGAATTCGTCATAGCGTAATTTTTATCGATAGCTCACATTTGTCTGCTACCTTACACATTGTGAAAACTTTTACTTCGTATTCGCGTCGTAAGAAATAACATTTTATTTTACATATTTTTTTTTTTATGTTGCAACAAATTCTCTTTAGTTTACATAAAAATGTATACGTTGCTGTAATGGCTCTTTATAACTTTGAATTTATATAGTTAATTTCTCACCGACGAGGAAACCCTTTGCTATTTACATCTGTTATCTAAATGCTTTTTTCTCCTAGCTAAATGTTTTGTTGCTACATTCAAACATTATTCCTTTTTCTTCGCAAGCATGAATTAAACAATGAACTCTGGAGACTAAATTAAGCCAATCGCATTTAATTTTATTGTTTTGTAAGTAACCAAAAGTAAAAACGTGCCCAGCAGGGAAATTTTGGATCCAGTGAGAATGATGTGCACCCGAATTTTGAGTGAGTTCCCTAATTACTTCAAAATGGGTTGTCATAAATTATAAGTAGCTTTGAAGTCTATCGTGCAGCTATCTGCATTTCGCCATTTTGAAAGTTTAAAGGAGCATTTCAGCACTAAATTTCAGCACTAAATTTTGTTTCTATGAAGCTTTATGTTCTTATATGAAAAATATTATATTAAAAAATAACGTGTATCAAGGATATGCGTCTTAGTTAAAATGCATAAAAATAAACAAAATAATGAATTATTACAGATCGTCTGTAACAACGATGTACGGAAGATTCTTTCTCATGTTTTTATAATTTTATTATCCATTCTCATCTTACCAATCATAGTGTGCATAAAATAAGCGGCAGTAATGGGGAGGACAAAGTTTCATGTGTCTTATTAATTGTATTTTTAATTTTTTTCACATATTTTGTGGGCACCTGTTGTTTGAAAGTAGTGAATATAAAAAAGAAAAGAAAGAATGAATATCATTCAAACTAAATTGTTACATTTTTTACTGTTTTTTAACAGCATTTATCAATTTAGTCCTGGGCACTAGCTTGTGAAATACATGTCAATAACTCGTAAACATGATACCTGCTATATTGTTCTATTACCAGAAGCGAATCATTTCAATATTCTCAATGTGATTGCAAAGATATAAATAGATTAGAATAACATTCAACACAAAAGAAAAATTTATCTCCAGAATCGTGTTTTAGAGAGAGTGAGGAGATCGTTATAACGCAGACAACTGAATTTCATTCGGTATTTTTAGACTTAAAAATCATTTTTCAGAAGTGACGTTGGTTTGTTTGTTTGTTCAGAAGCAAAAGAGTTCGCTTGAAAGTTACGACTCCGTCGTAAGGCAATTGATGTTCTCCCTCGTTCTGGCTATCATATATAGCTTGCGTTGGTGCGCACTTTCCCGCAGTTGAGTTGAATATAACGCGAATCAGTTTAGACTCGTCTGGCTCTTCGGAGTGTCAGGTTCCTGTGGCATGGTTCCAAATGGGACTGCTGATTCGATCGTAAATCAACAAAACGCCAGGGCCTAAAGTGTTAGCATGTAATCTCAATGCCAGCTTCAACTCACTATTGAACATAGAAAACTAACGAACGAAGAAAATAACACTGTAAAAATAGTGTTTTTCAATAAATCCAACACCAACATAAAAGCATATTGGCCGCAAGTGCATTCTCCGCCAGTTTCTCGTTTAATTATATCGTTTGCCTATCGTGCACGCTAGCGAGTACTGTGTGAGTACAGTAGCAAAAATGTGCGAGTATTTTTGACGTACTCGTACGCGCATTATACTCGTCGCGTACTCATGGAATACCCATGGAAGAAATTACTCGTACCCGTAGTTTAATACTCGTGTATAGTTACTTGCGATCGGTACTGTAGCTCATCCTGAACTCTTTCTGTCTATCAGACTGGCGTTACACATCCACCTAACCATTCTCATATCATTCCTTTCTAAACGGTCAAGATCTTCCTGCTTCACTGCCCATGTCTCACTACCGTACAACATAACACTTCTTACACAGGCCTCATACAACCTACCTTTTACCTCAATTGACAAGACTCTGCTAGTCAACAAAGGAAGTAACTCTCTGAACTTTTTCCAAGCAGAACCTATCCTGCAAGTAACACTTCTTCCAACACCCCCTTCACTGCCCAACATATCACCTAAGTAACAGAAGTTCTCAACTATCTCTAACGAGCCACTGTTGTACATCATTAAAGCTGGACATACTTCATTCTCTATAATCTCACCTTTGCAACGCTTGCATACAAACTAAATGTCAGCTCTTAGCCTTCCACCAATACTACTGCACTTCTTATGTACCCAATGCTTGCAAGTCTGACAAAAAATTGAGTTACTACCAACCCCTTTCCTGCAAACTCCACAAGGCCACTTTCCAACTACAAGGTCACACTTGGCTGCAATGCTACTAATCATGACTTTAGACTTTGCTGTGTTCACCCTTAGCCCTTTCTCTTCTAGTCCTTTCTTCCACTTCTCAAACTTTTCAACTAATTCTTCCATCGACTCTGCTATGGGAACCAAATCATCTGCATACAATAACTCCCATAAAGAATTACGTCGAGACTTTTTTCTTTCGCCATGTCTAGTTTTTAGGGGTGTTCTATCTTCCAGAGAATGTTTAATTCACAAAAGTTCGAACAAAATGGCAATCACAGCCTGCCTGGCCAGCCATTATATCAGCATTCATAATCCGGTCACCACAACATAACCAGTGCAAAAAAAACATAATCCGGCCATGCGTACATAATCCGGCCGTCCTGTTTATAAACAGGCCGTTTTCGCAATCCGAGCAGAACAGTACTAGCATACTATAATACAATTTTAATACTTTTTTAAAATAAATAGTATATATTTACCTTGCGCTTGACATTGCGGCGCCCTGTTATGGTTTATTTGGATGATTAAATATTGCCAGACACCAATAATTGAAAATAAAATTAAATACCTAATTATACCTATGGCTACAAGGATTCTACATTTGTAATATCTACAGTACTGTGAAAGGTTTGTTAACATCATGGTTCATGTTTATTTCATGTTACGGACGAACCATGATAGCCCAGATATTTTTTTAATAATCATGGACCTCACAATCATGCTTTGTGGACTACACTAACAAAAATTAAAAATTACACTGTGGCGTCCACGATAGATAACTTCTATTGTAAAACAACAAAGACCGTATTAGTTTATCAATTAAATCAAAAACCGACGGCAAAAAAATAAATTAACACTTGTTGTTTTAATTCGTTGTCATAAAGCTAGCTATATAATAGATTTTTATCGTTCGTGAATCAAAACACGATGTAAAAAAACATTTATATCGCCGTTTTTCGTTTATAAACTTTTAAAATGCGATCTAAAAAAACATTTCTATCGCCGCTTTTCGTTTTTAAACTTTTAAATTGCAATCTAAAAAAACATTTATATCGCCGTTCTTCTTTCTTAAACTTTTAAAATGCAATATAAAAAACATTTCTATCGCTGCTTTTCGTTTATAAACTTTTAAAACGCGATATAAAAAACATTTCTATCGCCGCTTTTCGTTTTTAAACTTTTAAATTGCAATCTAAAAAAACATTTATATCGCCGTTCTTCTTTCTTAAACTTTTAAAATGCAATATAAAAAACATTTCTATCGCTGCTTTTCGTTTATAAACTTTTAAAACGCGATATAAAAAACATTTCTATAGCGGTTTTTCGTTTTTAAACTTTTAAAATGCGATCTAAAAAAACATTTCTATCGCCGTTTTTCGTTTTTAAACTTTTAAAATGCGATCTAAAAGAGCATTTTTATCGCCGCTATTCGTTTTTAAACTTTTAAAATGCGATCTAAAAAAACATTTCTATCGCCGTTTTTCGTTTTTAAACTTTTAAAATGCGATCTAAAAAAACATTTCTATCGCCGTTTTTCGTTTTTAAACTTTTAAAATGCGATCTAAAAGAGCATTTTTATCGCCGCTATTCGTTTTTAAACTTTTAAAATGCGATCTAAAAAAACATTTCTATCGCCGCTTTTCGTTTATCAACTTTTAAAATGCGATCTTAAAAAACATTTCTATCTCCGCTTTTCGTTTTTAAACTTTTAAAATGCGATCTAAAAATCATTTTTATCGCCGCTTTTCGTTTTTAAACTTTTAAAATGCAATCTAAAAAAACATTTCTATCGCCGCTTTTTTGTTTATAAACTTTTAAAATGCGATCTTAAAAAACATTTCTATCACCGCAGACAAATTTAACTTTTCTAGACAAATGACATTTCGTAAAAATACAATCGCGTCCATGACGAAAGAGTATACCCCAAGCAAAAACTACAAATATGCTTTTTTAACTTGATAAAACCTGAAACAAACAAATTAACTTTCATCGAAAAATTAAATTATACTGGCTATAAAAATCGTGGAGCTCGCAAAAATAATCGTGGGACACACGATCCTTCGTGGAGATAATAATATTAGCGTGGTGGCCACAATAGAATGTTTGAATGTTTGTTATACATAAAGACCACGATTTTATCATGGTTCCTGTGAACCACGCTCGTTACACGAACACAATGTTAACAAACCTTTTCACAGTACTGTAGCTATAGCTATAAATACAATAGAAAAGCAACAAACCACACCCTGTGTTACTTTTTTATCATTTTATGACTGCCATTTAAATTTTAAATCACTTCTATGAGTTGTTATCGTAGTTTATGTAGAGTAAAAGTATACCAAAATCTAGAGGTTTTATTTCAGAGGAATAGAAGGTCTTATCTTGCATATATTCCACAAAGATCCAGGAAAATTACAACATAAATAATAATAAATGTGCCTCTAGGTCCATTTTATTTACAATAGGGGAAACAGAGATTTTTCAGGGGAAACCAACCACCCCAGGACACCATGTTGCTTGGAATACCTGACTTGTTTACAAATTTTAATTTTGCTATAAAACTTTGTGTCTTACATTCAGGTTTTTGTTTTTCTGTTAGATACCAGCAACTGCCCCTTCCAGCATTTATGTGCTATGTGGGAAATTTCTGGTATTTTTTGAAGTGATAAAATCTTTTTGTCCGCTTATAGTTCTTATGTTTTTCATAGGTATGTAAATAACTCGAACCATTCTTTAATCTGACTGACAATGTAAAAATATATACACAATGGACCCAGAAGTAATATGGAGTGGTTCTGATACATCATCTTTGTCTAGTACAGAAGAGGATGCAAAGGAGTCAGGTATTTACAAGTGATTTTTTATTGATATAAAATGCTATTAAAAGACACTAAAATGTGTGGTGGTCTCTACGAACACGGACCACCTTATAAGAAATATGAAATTTAAAGTTCGTAAACAACAAGTTGACGTGATCCACTTTTTCGGGATCTGCTTGGGTTTAAATAACATTCAAATTTTAAATTTTCAGAAAATTCAATTGTTTTTATTTCTATTGCCATGCAATATTTTACTAATGACTTTAAGAAATTGATACTTAGTTTGTAACAGTAAGTAATGGATAAAAAAATGACTATTGGGACATGGAAGGGATTTGAGAAGGCGATAACCCTTAAAGCTTACCTCCCACTTAAAAATAAAATTGATAGTGCATGCAAAATGACAGTTTTTATAAGAAGTTGACCAATGTAACACTCCTTAAGCATGATAAAAAATGTGTATTTGCTGCAAATGTGTTAAAATTTTCTTGAACAAGCCTAAAGTAGATGAGAAATGTACAAACATTTTTACTGAAAAAGTAAAAGCCATTGTATTGTCAGTTTTGTATATTAGCTGTTAATAAATGCAGGTGAGTTTATTTTCTCAGGAACTGATGTTATGTTCACTTGCCATGAAGCACATCCCTTTGGTTTTCTTCATGACAGAAACTTGTCCAGGTATGTGATTATAAGAGGTAGTGCTATATTAACAAAGCTCAACCCAAAGTAAAAACGTTATTTTTGCATGTATTTAAAAAAATAAAAAATATGCTATGTTCTCATATTTATTGTCAGTGACTATCCTAGCTACAGACTAGCAATTGTTTACAATTATTTCATAAGAGAAGTTTCCTGTCGATAACCTTATTCCTGTTTGGAATAAGGTTGCCAATTTATTAGGCCATGTTTTAATAAGTTAATGCTTCATTTAGTGCTTCAAATTTTTAAGTCATTTACTTTAGATTGCTACAACCCTCAACACAAACTAAAGAATATCACAAAGACTTTATTGTTAAATTGTTTAATCTCACTTTTGTTGCGAAATCAGTTTTACTTAGCGATGTTGAAAGGGAACAGGTGTTCAAATTAGCAAGGTATGTGTCTGAGTTGTACCATTGTATTGTATTAAAATTTGAAATTGAAGTTTTTATTTATTTTGTTTGCACATCTAGATGCAGTATGTTTCAATTAATGAGAGAGGCAGAAACCAGTCCGCAAGATGTTAAGTGTGGAGAAAAAGTTAGGCATGACTTGCAGTACCTGATGCAGTTTTGCCAAGAGTTTGTTAAAAAGTATGATAATAAAAAATACTAGTTTTGTTGCTGAGATACTATCAGCATTAAAAACTGCTTTCTAAATTTTTCCACTGTCATGATTGTAGCAAACACAATATGGACGGATGTTAATAACAGTGTAGTACTATTAAATGCTCCATCCTGTGTAAAAATTTGTAAATAATAATAATAATAATAATAACTAGCTGTTTCCCGTGGAAGAATCCACTGTATTTCTCATTTAATTCATGTAACAGATATACGTCCATCAAAAAACAAACAATACAGCAGTGCGAATCTTACAATCTGCATTATTATATAAATGCCCAAAAAAATGAAGGTGTCCAACAACTGCATTTTGGTCCTTCGCATACCGACAGTCTCCCACAAAAGTTTAATCAAAATGAGAGGTAACGACAAAATCAAAGTTTGCAAAATTTAATTATTTTGGTACATATATCTACTGCATATGCCCTCTAAAACAATACAGCAGTGCGCATCTTACATCTGCATTATTATATAAATGACCAACAAAAATTAAAGGTGTCCAACAACTGCAGTACATATGTGACATTTAAAATCTAAATCTACTAAAATTACTGCTCTGACCATCTGACAAATGCGAAAATTATTCGGAAAGAAGTTTTCAAAAGCATTTCAAAATACATCTCACCCATTAAATTTAAATCACTCAAAACGTCACATACAAAAAAAGCTGATCAATGTCAAACACAAATCTCTCTCATGTTATATGTTAAAATCAGTTAGTTTATTGCAAACCCTGCCAAAGGTTGACACAAAATGTGAAGAATAAACAATAAATTGTGCCTAAGTAGAAATTTTTATCTAAGGTGTTAAAAAGGGATTTTTGATATATTGAATACGGTCCTTCCTCACTAAACTTTAGACATAATGTCAACAACAAAAAAAGGTGTTTAAACCTGAAATTAATAAAAATCAGTCCTTTTAGCAACTTGCATGCTGTTTTACCATCAATAAAGTAAACAAAATTTCAAATCTCACATAGTATTCTGTCACAAATGTTTTCATAAAATATATATAAAAGTCATAATGAGTCATGTTAAACAACAGCAATCAATCTATAAGTTCATTTTATGTCAATTTTTGCACCAAATTTGCAACACAAAATACAAATTCTAAATAATACTAAAATCTCTTATTTTGGTCCTTCGCATACCGACAGTCTCCCACAAAAGTTTAATCAAAATGTAAAAAATGAGAGGTAACGACAAAATCAAAGTTTGCAAAATTTAATTATTTTGGTACATATATCTACTGCATATACCCTCTAAAACAATATTTTAATCCAAAATGCCAAAGAAAAACAGTTTGCAACAAAAATCAGTTATTTCGATGATACTGCATACACTCTTTCCCCACAAAAGCTTCACAAACTGTAAAAAAAAGAATGGTTGTGGGGAGTGCTTTTGATTCAAAAAAATCAGTTTTTTTGACATTTTGCATCTTGTCCTTACCCATTAAATCTTACACAAAATTTAAAAACTACGATTTGGAACACATCAAATTTAAATCGAGAAGGATCAGTCATTTCGGTATATTGCACACTATAGCTTACAAAGAGTATGAAATTGAAATCAACAAAGTAGCTCTTTTGGTGTATTAAATATGGCCATACACACAAAAGTTTACACTAAATGTAAAAAAATGGTTGTGTTAAGTAATTCTAAATTAAGAAAAGTCAGTTCTTTTAGCATGCTGATTTATGTCTTTGCCCACAAACTATTACATGAAAATGTAAAAACCACAATTTGAAACAAATTAAATTTACATTTTAAAAATAAGTAATTTTTGAACTTTATTTTCAGAATATTTGCAGGAAAAGAACTTCGCAACCTAAAAAAAGAACCAGGAAAATTTTTAGGGTTAATAACGTTTGATGGGTTTTGTGGGAATTTATATATATAACGTGGGAATATATATATATAATGTCAGAGTTGAATTTCTTATTTTAATATAAAAACATGAAAGGCTTGCAAGGTGTAAAGTCAAATTCTACAAAAATTAGTTCTTTCGGTATATTGCATGATCCTTGTGCCACAAAAGTTAACACAAAATTTCAAAAGAAAAGCAAAACAGTTTATATATTATATATACCATGTATATAAATGGAAAGTCACCCCAGCCTTCCCTGTACATTTTTTTACCCTAAATGTAAAAAAACATGTAAATCCTTCCCCCGCCTCCCCCCAAAAAATAAATAAATAAATAAGTAATCAAAAACCCATGTAAATACTGCAACAAAATCAAAAAATATGAAAAAGCAACGTAAATTTTCCACATAATGTCAAAAACCTCTATCGATTAAGAATTAAAAAAAAACAGGTTTTTTCGGTGTTAGCATTTAGTATCTCTCTCGAAAAGGTTTAAAGTTTTCTTAAAAAACACGAAATGTCGTAAACAAAAACATTTGAGTAAGAACATCTAGAACATCAGAATTACTACATGTTAAATAAAAATCCTTTTGTCATATTGCATGCAACCGATGTAATTTTAGTGCTATGTAGTGCGATGTAATGATAGTTAGTGCTATCATTGTGTGACAGGTCACACAATGATAGCAGTTTTATATTTTTGTAAATACTGAAGTGTAATTACCTGTTTGTAAACATTGAGATAATAATAATACACAAAATGTGAAAAATACATTATATATTTGCATAAAAAAGAGTCCTTAAACTATCCTTAAATATTATAAATACTTTCTTAAAAGGTGTTGTAGCTTCTTATATCTTCTTATTTAGGCTTAAAAGGTCAAGTCAAATAAGTTACAGCCATATTCCTAGCAAAGACCACTCAGATAAACTACAGTACCTAGCTACATGTAAAAGCAACATAAAACTCACAGGTTAGCTACAGCAGCTAATAGCTGGTCACTTAACTATAAACTGGAGACATAGCTAGGTATAAAGAAAAGGCTACATATATATAAATTCTTAGCTAGCTAGCTAGCTAGTTGTTGTTGGTGGTTGGCTTTTTATGATGCTAGCTATAAAACATGTCTGGCATCAATAATATCATCAAAACTGAAAAAAAAACATGAAAAAACCTTATAGAAACCTTGCTATGATTAATTTATAAAAACATGCTCTTCTTCAAATGTTTTTTTAAAGATTTATTTTGAATGAAAGAGTAGAGAATACTTAAAAAGAACAGCCATCTTTTTCGTAAACACAATTTCCGTTTTATGCTATGAACTTTATTTAACAGTCCGTATGCTTTGTGAATATCTAATACCGTTTCATATGTAGCGATACCTATATATATATATGCTCATATAGATTTTTTGGCATAAGGGTATATATATTTTTATTGTTATTAGCTGCGGGTTATATATTTACACCTTATGTACGATTTCTATAAAGTACATCCCTAACTTTTTTAGTTAAATTTTAGCGTACAGCCACGTCATAAGAAAGTGACCCGTGATTTCCGTGTCGTGGACTTACAGTTTTACTTACGCAAGGGAATTAATATATAAGATAATGCCTTAAATCATCTGACTATATTAGTAATCAGGACTAGGCATGAGAGAAATAGTGATGTAAGGTACATCATGGCCCAAAAACCTTTTTCAGGTACAATTTGAGCAATAAAAAGTAGTATGACTGGCTTTAAAACGTTATGGTAACTGTCCTTCTGTTATCATACCAGTTCCACAAGTGCAGAAAATCAAATTTTGGATTTACTCTGATTAATTGCTGTTGTTCCCAATTAGAACACAAAGTTGAGGTGTGAATTTCTTATTAAGTTAAGATGGTAAGGTCTATGTACAGCAATGCTAAAAGTCAAGTTAAGCAGAGAATGATATAAAGTTATTGTTCTAGGGGGTTGAAAAATAAATAGGGAGACTGGAAATGGCTTCACACTATGGTTCCTAATATAAATTTACTTTACTACATCCAGAGTTCTTCTCCTGTATTGTTCTCTATCTGAAGTATAACCATCTTAATCATATCTAGAGCTCTGGTTTCAATATGTTTTTCGACCGTGGCCTATTGATTTTTGTTCGAGTAATGCCTTGCCTGATAATGGTTATATCAATTATTATTATTACTGGTTTGGCTAACTGGCTAACTACAAATTATTATGGATGAAGAAGACTGCCATACTATCCCTATTGGTACACATACCAAGTTTGACTTAATCCTAGCAAACATAATATTTTTAGAACTATAATTAATATAAATTAAACTTCACTTAGCTCCATTCGTTTTAAATGAGAAAAAACTTTGAATTGTGTCCCTATCTTACACCTGTTTTGCCAATCCAAAGTGGGGGGATTTCAGGTAGAAAACTGTTGATATTAGTAACATAAAGGTAGCAATATAAAAAAAACATTGAAATTAACCTATGGCTACTCATGGACAGACAGGTGTACCTTACTCGTTTTATTATAGACCATCCCCTGTATATATAATTAATTTCCAATACAACTCCGAATATATATATATCACTTGTAAATCTGGCCAATAGGTATAAAAATCTTTTCTTTCATATTATAGCCATCCACTTCACAACAACAGCAAAATAATTGAAAAGTTTTTGCATGAGTTATTGTTGTTACATTCGTCGATTGGAAGAACTGCACAACTACCAATGTCCTATTGGCTAAAAAGTAGAAGATTATCCAATCAGCAACATTTGTTTCATATGCATTTAGAATTTAGCACTTTTGAATTAATGATTGCATACAAACTGTTATGCAGATGTAAGTAGTTTTGGGTAATACGTATCATTGTCACTTTTAAATATAGCCTTTGTACAGTTAGTTTATTAACATCCAGGTGGCAAGTGAACCTGGAAAAAACAAAAATTTGCCAAGGAAAAATGAGGAAAAAATATTTTGTGTTCCACTATTTTATATTTCATCTTTGGTATAAAAACAAATCCTCCTGAAAAAAACATTTCTCAAATCCTTTTCCATGAAATTAATCCTGACTGAACTGGTGGATTGTCTTTCTGTTTAATCATTTGTTTATTATTATGTCCAATTTGTTGGAAGGAAAAAAGAGGGTTTATTGATATACTGGTCGGTAAGGCCCAAAATATATAAAAAAAGAAATTATTTTGGAAATTTGTATACCCGTTGCCTTCATCGTATAGAGCTTGAAACGCTGACCAAGAAAATATATAGGATTATGTATTTTTGACGAACGATTACAGATATATTGAGGTTTAAAGATTTTTTGATGACGTCATCAACCCATGGATTACAAAACGGATTTGGAGACCTAGGTTTGGAAAACTTTCCAATTTGATCCCAGATGGCCCCTAGTTACCACCCTGTTTTCAAGCTATTTGGCCTTAAAATTTTAAGTGCATTGTAATGGCTTAATTAATTTAAATTAAAATATTGACTTTACATTAATGTTATTTACAGTGTGACGTCTAATCAGCCGATTAGCATTTGAGACATGCATTTTTGGCGACTTTAATGGAAAATGAACACATCCACTTGGCCTGTCACAGCAAACAGACACTTCGTATTATTATAAAGAGATCAACAGTATTTTAAAGTCAAAATATGCTATAGGACTTGCACAGAAAGTGCTCCTTAAAATGTTTTGGATTTAATAACTACCTAGGGCCCATGACTAAGGAAGTAATTTATACCTTGAAAACCCTTTTTTATACCAAAAAAAAATTATATTTTCAAGAAGTACAAAAAATGATTAATTAGCAACAATTTAGACATGTTTTGTCTTTTTTAACATTTACGTTAAAATTTGTTTTAAAATAAACTTTATATTTATATTTAATAATGTAATTTTATAGATCCCGTTAGTACTAAAATTATATCATATTTTAATGAGGTGTCAACAAAACTGGTTTGGGACTTGTCTTGCTTGTCCAATTTATTATATTGCTATGTAAGTATATAGACATATATATATAAGTATATAGACATATATATCTGTTCTTCTTTGGTACATGTATTTGTTTGTCCACTTGCTTCCATCAGCATTTATATCTTCATTTTCTCTATAGTATGTACAACAAAGTTCACTTAACGAGTCCAGCGAGTGTTTTCCTTGCTCCTGTGTTAAGCAAGTATGGATAGTTTTAATTCATCTTCTTGATGATTCAGCAAAAACTGTGTCTTTACAGGTTTGTTACTATACTTGTTTTGTGTTTTTTCTAACGTGCCTTTATATAGATTATTTTAAGTGTCTGTCCTATTACAAATAAAATTAATGCTCAATTAATTCTTTTACTTTCTTGATTTCTTCCAAAGTATAAAAAATGTTGTTCAAGGATGCAAATCTTTTTTAGAGTTTCAGAGTTTGACTCATGCTAGCACTTGCCTGAACCCTATTAAAATACAACAAACAAAGCTTAAAGGGATCACAAGGTACTTTTACAAGTTGGACTTACCTGAAAGATTTTCATAAGAAATTCCCAATGACATATTCACTTTTTGTTAAAAGTTCATGTAACCCCAGATATCGTTTTTTAAATATTTGTTTTTCTTGCCGCCTTGATGGCCGCTTCGATCTTCTTGTTCGTTAAAAATTTCAGACTAGCTCCAGTCTATTTTAGTGGCACGTGACCCTATTACGTAGTATTTCAGTAGCGCTCACAAATTAATGACTTTCACTCGTTATTATTAATGACTTTCATAGCCAAAAACAATTAATATACTGTCGCAACAAAGTTAAAATAAATTCAACGTACTTTCCACATCGATCTCTGTACGAATGATTTGTTGTTGTTTTTTTAAAAAGAATGCAGAATTATTTCTATTTTTTTTTAAAAAAAATAATCGTTCGTAAAGAACTTTATGCAGAATTATTTTAATTTTTTTTAAAAAAAATAATTGTTCGTAGATAGCTTTCGTTTCACTTTGCCGCGCGAAGGTATATGTTCTGGCTATGCAGTCAGTAATAATTAAAGCGCTACTGAAATAATACGTAACAGGGTCACCGGAGCTAGAATGAAAATTTTTAACGAAGAAGAAGGTCGAAGATAACCAAGATGGCGGTCGAGCGACAAGTAAAATAAATATTTAAAAACCTATATCTGGAGTTACATGAAGTTTTAACAAAAAGTAAATATATCATTTAGCATTTCTCATGCAAATCTTTCAGATGGGTCCAACTTGTAAAAGTACCTTGGGATCCCTTTAATTTTTTATTATTATTCTGAACAATTATACTAATCATCTTTCATGGTCAATAAGACAAGTTTTTCTTGCAAAAACTTGAATGTAATGTTCCTCCTCTTGTTGCGTACGTTTCTTTCGTTACGTACGTTTTGTTGCATAGTGCATACACAAAATGCACATTTTATTTGAGCATATTGTAAAAGAATTGCCATGATGGTATGATTTTAATTACAGATATAATTTTATGCAAAACGAACTTATTCTGGTCGTTTTTTTGATTCGGGTAAATTTGTCCAAAATTTGTATCATGTAGCGCATCACAAACTATAGCATTAACAAGCCTAAACACTTCATAAGCTAAGGCTTCATAGCAATATCATTATTTGCTGCATTTCCACACTTGAGTATTATATAATGGTGTGGAGAGTGTGTAAGAATAATATGAATTTATCAAATATTTATGTGTATTGATTTAGTCATTCTGGTCTGTGGTGTCAATGATGTTAAAAGGTTTGGATACAGATGAGCTACAGAAAAAACATGGTAAAGAAACATCTTTTAAAGTAAATTTTTTAATATCATGTGCAGTAAGTCTGTGGCATAGTGGATGTATTAATTTTTCCTTGAAGTGGATAAAAAAACAAGTTACAAATGTTAATGGACAACTTAAATGTCACAATGTCAGTAACATTAAGTTAAAATCAATAGGTTAATTTAAATTAATGAAGCCATTACAATGCTGTTACAACAAAGTTGTGACGTCACTTATTTTTCACTGCGTGAGTATCTAGGGACCACCTGAAACCAAAATGGGACCAATTTTCTAAAGCTAGATCAACTAACCCGTGCTGGAACAGACAGATTTATGACGTCATCAAAAAACCTGTAAACCCTAATATCTCTTCAACATTTTGGCAAAAGGACATAATCCTATACATTTCCTTGAAATGTTTTAATGACTTTATTTAAAAACGTTTTTGTGCATTGGCAGGTTTTGCTTTTAGGAATATTATTCTAAGGAGTGTTTCAAAGGAAGATTTTTTTGGGTTTATCTTTCTTATACACATTACAAATAAATTTCCTAGTTATATAACATAGTTATTTTAAAAATTTGAACACTTTTGTATCAGATACACCTTCCATCATATAAATCTTTTGCATAGGACCAAGAGGTGTTAAATGGAATGTAACTGCAGAATTTAAGCTGTGGATTCTTTCTAATATTTCATCATTATACTGGTTTGATGTGACAGGGAAAAATACCTTTAAGGAGAAGGTATGTTTTTTCTCAAATTTAACGTAAAAGATTATGTAACATTGCTATGAATTTGATGTCTACAGTGTCAGACTGCACCTTGTTTTCTTGACCCCTTTGCAGTTGTCCAAGGATTGGATTCAGCTTTTCCTTTGAGGCATTCGTTCTGTCTGTGCAAGACCTATATCTTTACCAAATAAATTTAATTATTGACATGCAGATACAAAACCATAGGATTGCCATCAAAAAAGGCCTACATAAAATATTTAAATTTTAAATTTAAAAGTAAATGATTGCCATTTTGGCTAAGCTTTTATGCCTTCCATATTAGATGCTTTTAATTAAGAAAGAAATTAAGAAATATCTACATTCAAATAATTTCTTCCTTTTTTTCTAGTTTCTTCTCTGTTGAGTTTTATTAGATTGCTGAAATTATATAAAAATGTGTGTTTTATCTAAAGTGAAAAAAATGTTGAAAGTTATTACCTTATTTTTTAATTCTCTAAACCTAATTCTCGAACAAAAACCTTCTATCCCGCACTACAAAGGATAAGTAGTTTCACCAAACAATACAAGATGTACTCATTGTTTCTTTGCGTATGTTGCAATGAACATACAACAAATAAAAAAATACGTGTACATGTACGTACAATGAAAAGAAAAATGGTCAACCCCTGAACAACAAACCTCCACACCAGGCACAATATACAATTTGACTGTAGAACAACTCTGTAATTTCTATTTAGCTTATTGTTCCAGGCAATTGGTTTGCTGTTCAAGAGATAATCCAAGGATCGCTCAGTAAAGATAATACAGTAAGCTTCTCAGTTAACACGATAGTGGGCCGCTAGAGATACAATTTCATTCCTGGGCATAAAGTATTAGCAATACTGTAAGGTATTTTAGCAAAACTTTGAAAAAAATATTTTGATCCAGAGAAAATTTAAAGCTTTCTATTGGTATAAAAAAATTACTTCTAAAAATGTATTAAAATTTTGGAAATATTTTGGAGTGATGGTGGAATTGGCATACTATTTTTCAAAGAAACAAAACAGAGAGTTGTGTTGCTGATACCCAGGGCTAAAATAATGCTATCACAAAAAATGAGATTTTAGGACAGAGAAAAAAAGAATGTATTTGACAAAGCATTTAAACAATTGTAATATTGATTAGTACAAGAAGCTATAAATTTTATACTTTGTTCCCAATAAAGACTATACATAGAGAATTTGTGGTTATAACAATCATACTCAGGACCTTTCTATTTTCAATAATTTTTTTTAGGATGAAGTCATGTTCAAGTCACAATTACACAGCTGTATAACTGTCACAAAATTTTGGTCTGTTCGACTGACTCTTTTCAACACATTCTTGGACTTTTTTAATAAAAATTGGGTAAAAAGGACATACTAACATTTTATACTCATTTAATTTATGTGTTTTTTTGTTTTTAACCTACATTACACATATTTAGAATAAACGTGACAAAATTAATCCTCAAAATATAACAAGCTTTGCTATGGTGGAAGCATCGCCAATGACGACTATGCAATCATGCATTTCCTCCTTGGAAGATAACAGTAAATCTACAGACAACAGTTTTAGATTATTTTTACGTCTTGTTGTTGTAACTTTGAAGAAAATTGAAGACACTAATGCAATACAAAGCTTGGCACAAATCAAAGGAAGGTATAAGTCAAATCTACATCTGCTACATCAAGAATGATAATTCCAATAGAGTTAACTTTGAACAAGTTAATATTATCCTTTAAAACCCTCCATTTTCCCTCATAAACAAGAATCCTCTGAAATGATGGGATTCAACATCCTCAAAAATTCTTTAATTTTAAAGAGAAAGTTGTGTGACCACCCTATTTTAGGTTTTAATCCACATCACAATTATATTTTAAGACTTATATTTTAGACCCTAAATTCCCCTTTAACATTGGTCTTTTAACATTAGTTTTTTCCAAAACTTTTTGTTTTAAATTGTTTTATTTCCATTTTTAATTATGTTTTTAAGTTCACAGCTGCCAAGGTTACAATTAAAAAAAAATTTAACCTCAAACAACACCTACAACATGTATTATGCTCAATATAGTTATGAACCCTCCATCTTAAATAAAGTGGCTAGTCTGTTGTTTGTGCTTTGTTTGTAATAAAAAAAACAATTTATAATTGAAGAAAATATATTTTTTTATCAGTGCTTCCTACATAAAGTCATATTTTAAAATTGATGTAGTAAATTCCTAATTTCTTTATACAGCATAAAAGAATGATTGATTTTTTTGTAGGATTTATTCCAAATTCCACAGACGACGTATGGAAGAACTTAATGCAGATGGATTTGATAAATTCAACTCGTTGTTCACAGCTCTTATTTACACATTACGGTCTGAAGAATTGGCAACTAAGATGTCAACGCTATTGTCCTTTATTCAGTTTAATGAGAAATCAGTTAGCATAAAAAAGAAAATCATGCGAAGTCAGTTCATAGCCCTCTTTTTGTGTCTACATCTGGACTTAAATGCGGAAATTGTTATTGCCAATATAACCACCATATTTGACAACTTAGTTGATAATCTCCTTCAAAAGAACCAGAATGCAAAATCACAGCAGGAAGCCTGGGAACTGGTGTGTTGCTACTTGGATACTGTTGAAATGTGTTATGATTATGAAAAGACAAAGGCTTCACAAGCTGGTCTTATTTCTGAGGCATACTCAAAACTTTTAATAAATACTTTCAAATTGCAAAGAAAAAAAGTTTTTTCTCATATCAATAACATGTTATTGTCCACTCTGGTTATGCAAAATAATTGTCAGAATGTTTGTACATCTATAATGACACATGTTTATAAGCCACTGGAGAGTGTTGTGAAAAAGAGTCCTTCTATTCAAGCAATTGAAATAATGGCTGGTTTGACCTTGTTTATCTCGGATAGGTAAAAACATGATTGTTTTGTTTTTAACATTTTATATTTGGTATTTCGACATTAAGTCACTGTTTGTGATTTTAGTATTTATTAAATTTTATTTTTATTATTTTATTGTTGTTATTATTATTTTAATGTTTATTTTAGATCTTTAGATTCTAAGGATCAAGCATATCAACTAATCGAAGAATTTGGTTTTGGAGATTATCAAGCAGCCCTTAAATGTTCATATTTGAGTCAAATCCTTTCATCATCTGACATTATTGCATTATTGGAGAAACAAAATGCTATAAAACAACTTCTTAAAGTTTGGATTGACTGCATTTTAACAGACTTAGATACTTCAGAGTCAGTTATAGACCTGTCTAAATCTGTTTTAAATTTAAGTCAGTTCAAAACCAGGAATTACTCCCAGAGTTGCTCAACTTTTGAAGATGTTGTGCAAATTTTGATACAATTTATTGCTAACCTTGGAAAAGATTATGCATCATTAACATCTGTCGTTAAAATGGCAAATTTAAAGCAAATTATTCGATTCTACTTTTCTGATATTGTCAAAATTTCGGAAAGTGTTATTTTAGTAAAACTGTGTAAAAAATCAGTACACCTATTGTTTAAGATTTGTGGCAATCTAGTGAAGCACTGTGCTAGAGCGTTATACTCCAAGGTTTGTATTTCATTATTATTTCTCTGGCTTTGTTTGCTTCAAATTTACATGTGCAAAATTGGATTTTGTTGTCACGATATTTCTGTTATGTAATTTTAATTTTTTTTCCTAAAATACATCACCAGGAAAAGAAAACCATGGTATATGAAATTAAAGAAAAAAAACATGAAAACTATGGTTGGGTCCAACATCCCAGAGAAAATTTTTGAAACTTACTGTCTAAAATGAAAGAAAATGAATTCTCATGTCTCGTTTTATGTAACTTTAAACGAGCCTGAAGTGTTCATTTTTAAGCTTTTAGAGTTCTTGTTACTTTTATTTCTGATAAAAAGACACGTTAAAACCTCTGAAAGAAAGCATTGGGAAATGGGGAACATTTGAAAACAACATTATGAACTTCATTCCAACAATGAATTTCCAGAAATAAAGTAGAGACATGCCCACTTTTGGTGAATAGAATCATCTTAACAACAACAACTAAAATGACTTATAACCTTCTCTTTTCTTACTTTAGACTTCTGCATGCTTGTTGCCGCAAATTCTTGATTTTTTTGTGCTTCCATTAATTTCAACAAAGAAACCATTACCAAATATAATTGTTCAGGCAATAAAGTGTCATTTAGTTTTAGTAAGTACATGTCCAAAATTATTACAGCCCCCCTTATTTTGTGCCTGGTTGTTCATTTAACTTTTACTTTTTTTCAAATTAGTTTTTGTGTGGCTTGTCAGCTTTGGATATCAAAAAAGATGAATTTGTTGTAAGAAAAATGAAAGAGATTTTCGCCAGATACTTTACAGTTTCCTGTGTTCAATGTCATATGAACCAGAGCTTAAAGAATCCTTTTTTAGTAAGTAAATATATGAATTTATTAAAAGCATATGACTGGGTATGTCAAGATACAGTTAAAGTACACTTTGCTTTGTCATGCGACCAAAAAAATAAGAAAGCAGAATAAGCAGGAAAATATCACACATGGTTAGTTAGTTTTGCAGACCCACCCACCCCACCCTCAGTGAGAGTCTTCGCATAAAATAATTATATATATTTTGTTATATTAGAGCTATGTTGTCTTGTAAATTTTATATTCCGACTGCATATATTTACTACTACCTAATCTGATTTACTACACTTGTATCGCATATACGAAGGTTATATAGAGTTAATAAATCAATTTATTTTTAATTGAATGCAATGAATTAGAAAATGAATTATTATTTTTTACTTTTCAAAACACACATT
Organism: Hydractinia echinata; assembly: GCA_030067915.1. NCBI lineage: Eukaryota > Metazoa > Cnidaria > Hydrozoa > Anthoathecata > Hydractiniidae > Hydractinia > Hydractinia echinata. The sequence goes on along the minus strand of JASGCC010000097.1, from coordinate 1,262,466 downwards.
AAGAAAATATAAATTAAATCAAAGTAAGAGGCCTTCCATAACAGGCGGACATCAGCATATTGTCACAGGCACCTTTATTTGCCTCCACAATCTTTGTAAAACATAGGAAGCCATCAATTAGGCCATCCATATTTTGAAAGTTTGTTTATCGTCATTTTATAGCTTCAAATAGAAATGCTGAATTTGGTGAATATTCTTTAAATGACATTTTCATGTGAACGTATGTAAATAATTTAAAATACATATACATGGTCGTTCAGCATTTTTGTTTTTCTTTTAGTAATATTTCGACCTCCTTATTGGAGTTATTCATCAGACTATACAAAAAGTTGTCGTTACTAAAGGTTATCATTACATTGATATCAATATTATATATATATATTATATATATTATATATATATATTATATATAAATATTGGATATGTGGATATTGTGAAAATAAATTGAGTTTCTAACCTTATTCACCCCCCTGTCTTCTGTTTGTGAAAGTGGTTCTTGACTTGCATCTTTTTGCTCTTTGACAACAAAACTTGGCTTGATCCGAGCTGGGCAGCGATTTACACAAATGTTTCGCCGCAACGCGCCTATACAAAGTCTTTCGCGATTGTATATTCATATGTTTTATAGTTCTTGGATCACATATACCTTTGAAAATGGCCTTTGCGACTTCGCCGCAGCGGTGAAAGGTAATGCGCAGCGCAATGTTTCGCAGTTATAGTCCTTTGACATTTCGTAGATAATATATACCTCTGAAAATGGCCTTCGCGACTTCGGCGCAGCGGCGAAAGGTAATGCGCTGCGCAATGTTTCGCAACCTAACCCTTAGCGCAACGTTACATTGCGCAATAGTTTCCCCGCTGCGGCGAAGTCGCGAAGCGCTGTAAATAACTATTAAAAAAATTATTTAATCTTCAGCGCAACAATGAAATAACTAATAAAAAAATTATTTAGCGCCACAATGCGCTGCGCGATGGTTTCGCCGCTGCGGCGAAGTCGCGAAGCGAGGTTAACAGTTATGAAACTTTTACTATGCGGTAAAAATACAAGTTATAATGCGCAACGATGCGCAGCGGCCAAACATTTGTGCAAATCGCCGGCCCTATGCTTGATCCACAAAAAAGGAAAAATCGATATATTTCTTTACTAACAGAGTATTTTATCCAAGCAAAAATACGGCAATATATCACTGGTGAAATCCTAAATGCAGTACTATATGATGAAGGAAATTTCCAATATTGATGACCTTATATAAAAAATGTAATATAATAATTATTTATAAGGATATTATTTATACAAAAAGCTTCACAATAAATATATTTTATGAATTTATATACTTGTTTCCTTATTAAGAATAATATATGGCTGCATTTTATAATAATTATTTATAGATATTCAATAATTTTGTGCAAATATGAAAATTTTGAAAAACAAAGAAAAGTTTAGATAAAACCATAAACAGGCTAAGATAAAGAAAAAGAATTTAAGACTGTTTATTTTGCTGTTTCTTGTAAAATTATTATAAAATTAAACAATACTAGAAAACTTTCATAAAATTCAATGAAAAAGAAACCATAAAATACATTATAATTTTATATATATTTTTAATTAAAATGGTGAAAATACAAAATAAAACTTTGCTCATCACTAGACGTTTCTGTGTATTTTCACACCATGGTCACTAGAATGCGAGATAGTACAAATTTTCAAATTATATATTATTTACTTATTATCACAATGTTAAAAGTAAGTAATTAGAACGTCTCCAGGAAACGACCCAACATTGATGTTGAGATCTGGTTTGAGTTTTTTAACGGTTAGTGACTCATTAATAAAAATTAATTAATAAAAAGTTCAGTGTCACTCTTCCCCGTTGCGATAATCTTAACATTTTCAAATAAGAACATATGGTTTCTGTTCATGAGATGTTCGGTAACAGCGGAGGGTTTTCGGATGTTTAAGTGTTCTTCAAAACGAGTTTGAAGATGGTGTTTAGTATATATCACCTTTTAATAATTTTATGTGCTGTAACAAAGAAATATACTCCTTCACCTTGTAATACCAAAACATTACCAAATATTTAATCTGTGGATTTTTTCTTACCTCTTGTATAATTGACTTCTTCGTAATAAATTAATAACATATCCCTTTTTAATAATTTCATATGGTGTAACAATGACATACACCTCTTCACAATGTAATACCGAAACATTACCAAATAATAACTCTACATTTTTTTGTACTTCTTCTATAATTGACTTCTTCGTAGTACATTCAAAACATACATCGCTTTTGAATAATTTCATATGTTGTAAGGATGAAATACACTTCTTCATTTTGTAATACCAAAACATTACCAAATAATAACTCTGTGAATTTTTACGTACTTCTTGCAAAATTGAATTCTTTGTAGTGAATTAACAACACTTTGCTTTTTAATAACTTCATATCCTGGAACGATGAAATACACTTCTTCACCTTGTAATACCAAAACATTACCGAATATTTAATATGTGGACCTTTTCTAACTTCTTGTATAATTGACTTCGTAAGAAATGAAAAACATATATCAATTTTTAATAATTTCATATGGTGTAGCTATGAGAGATACATCTTCGCAAGCTAATACCAAAACATTACCAAATAATAACTCTGTGTATTTTTACGTACTTCTTGCAAAATTGACTTTTTTGTAATGAATTAACAGCACTTTGCTTTTTAATAACTTCATATGCTGTAGCGATCAATTACACTTCTTCACGTTGTAATACCAAAACATTACCGAATATTTAATCTGTGGACCTTTTCGAACTTCTTGTATAATTGACTTCGTAAGAAATGAAAAACATATATCACTTTTGAATAATTTCATATGTTGTAAGGATGAAATACACTTCTTCATCTTGTAATACCAAAACATTACCAAATAATAACTCTGTGAATTTTTACGTACTTCTTGCAAAATTGACTTCTTTGTAGTGAATTAACAACACTTTGCTTTTTAATAACTTCATATGCTGTAACGATCAAATACACTTCTTCACCTTGTAATACCAAAACGTTACCGAATATTTAATCTGTGAACCTTTTCTATTTTCTTGTATAATTGACTTCGTAAGAAATGAAAAACATAATACTTTTTAATAACTTCATATGCTGTAACAATGAAATACACTTCTTCACCTTGTAATACCAAAACATTACCAAATAATAACTCTGTGAATTTTTACGTACTTCTTGCAAAATTAACTTCTTTGTAGTGAATTAACAACACTTCGCTTTTTAATAACTTCATATGCTGTAACAAAGAAATACACTTCTTCACCTTGGAATAGCAAAACATTACCGAATATTTAATCTATGGACCTTTTCATTCTTGTTGTATAATTAAGTCTTTTGAAGTAAATTAACAGCATATTTTGCTCTTTATTAATTTCGTATGCTGTAACTATCACATACACATCTTCACAATGGGATACATCAACTTTACCAAATAATAATTCTGTGGACCTTTTTGTACTTCTTGTATTGACTTTTTCATAATAAATTAACAGCAAATTTCGCCTTTTAATAATTCCACATGCCGTAACGATCAAATACACTTCTTCACATTGTAATATCAAAACATTACCGAATATTTAATCTGTGGACCTTTTCGAACTTCTTGTATAATTGACTTCGTAAGAAATGAAAAACATATATCAATTTTTAATAATTTCATATGCTGTAGCGATGAAATACACTTCTCCACATTGTAATATCAAAACATTACCGAATATTTAATCTGTGGACCTTTTCGAACTTCTTGTATAATTGAATTCGTAAGAAATGAAAAACATACATCAATTTTTAATAATTTCATATGCTGTAACAATGAAATACATTCCTTCACCTTGTAATACCAAAACATTACCGAATATTTAATCTGTGGACCTTTTCGTTCTTGTTGTATAATTAACTCTTTTGAAGTAAATTAACAGCATATTTAGCTTTTTATTAATTTTGTATGCTGTAGCTATAACACACATCTTTACAATGGGATACATCAACTTTACCAAATAATAATTTTGTGTACATTTTTGTACTTCTTGTAGTGACTTCTTCATAATAAATTACCAGTGAATTTCCTTCTTCAATAATTTCATATGGTGTAGCTATGAGAGATACATCTTCGCAAGCTAATACCAAAACATTACCAAATAATAACTCTGTGTATTTTTACGTACTTCTTGCAAAATTGACTTCTTTGTAATGAATTAACAACACTTTGCTTTTTAATAACTTCATATGCCGTAACGATCAAATACACTTCTCCACATTGTAATATCAAAACATTACCGAATATTTAATGTGTGGATTTTTTCGTACCTCTTGTATAATTGACTTCTTCGTAATAAATTAATAACATTATATCCCTTTTTAATAATTTCATATGGTGTAACAATGACATACACTTCTTCGCAATGTAATACCGAAACATTACCAAATAATAACTCTACATTTTTGTACTTCTTCTATAATTGACTTCTTCGTAGTACATTCAAAACATACATCGCTTTTGAATAATTTCATATGTTGTAAGGATGAAATACACTTCTTCATCTTGTAATACCAAAACATTACCAAATAATAACTCTGTGAATTTTTACGTACTTTTTGCAAAATTGACTTCTTTGTAGTGAATTAACAACACTTTGCTTTTTAATAACTTCATATGCCTTAACGATCAAATACAATTCTTCACATTGTAATATCAAAACATTACCGAATATTTAATCTTTGGACCTTTTCATTCTTGTATAACTGACTTCGTAAGAAATGAAAAACATATATCAATTTTTAATAATTTCATATGCTGTAACGATGAAATACACTTCTCCACATTGTAATACCAAAACAATTACAATTATTTAATCTGTGGATTTTTTCGTACCTCTTGTATAATTGACTTCGTAATAAATTAATAACATATCCCTTTTTAATAATTTCATATGGTGTAACAATGACATACACCTCTTCGCAATGTAATACCGAAACATTACTAAATAATAACTCTAGATTTTTTTGTACTTCTTCTATAATTGACTTCTTCGTAGTACATTAAAAACATATATCGCTTTTGAATAATTTCATATGTTGTAAGGATGAAATACACTTCTTCATCTTGTAATACCAAAACGTTACCAAATAATAACTCTGTGAATTTTTACGTACGTCTTGCAAAATTGACTTCTTTGTAGTGAATTAACAACACTTTGCTTTTTAATAACTTCATATGCTGTAGCGATCAAATACACTTCTTCACATTGTAATACCAAAACATTACCGAATATTTAATCTGTGAACCTTTTCGAACTTCTTGTATAATTGACTTCGTAAGAAATGAAAACATATATCACTTTTTAATAATTTCATATGCTGTAACAATGAAATGCACCTCTTCGCAATGTAATACCGAAACATTATTAAATAATAACTCTGTGGACTTTTTCGTACTTCTTGTATGATATACTTCTCTGTAATAAACCAACTGCGCTTTTCAACCTAAAATATTACTAAATAAATTGACTTCTTTTTAATACTATTTTTATCATTACACATATGCATTTACCATGCATTAACTCTGTGGACATATTTAATGCTACTTTTGCTATGTGTCTCAGATGCTATTTCAGAATAACTAAGCTTACTCAAATTTTAAAATCATTTTTCACTGTCCACTTAATACTTATGTACTGAGCGGCTTATGTGTTGCACCTTTCCAGCTATTGCCTCTTGGTTGCTACCGAGTTAAGCTGTCATTCTCTGTTTTACTTAAAAAGTTGATTTCACATTTCTTGTTTTACAGAAAAAATTAACCTTCCGAAGACCGGTGTGTGTACCTTTCATCTTTAACATGTCGTACTACCTTTCTACATACTTTGTTTTGTTGTTGATATTTGATCATTGTACTTAGTGTTGTTCTTTTTGTGTAATGTCAGCAGAGAACTTTTGTAACACATCTTGTGGGTTTATTGCGTCTCTTTCTGTTGATTTCCAGTTGTCGTGTTGTTTTGATTTTCTTTAAATGACGTCAAATTAAGTAGCACATTTTTACGGATTTTGATTGGTGCATTTGTATTGTGACGTATTTTGTGAACCAAAAGATTTTGTTTAGGGAGGTTGTGATCTTCCTCGATGTTTCGTGCTCTGCGATAGTTGTTTCCTTTATGGTTTAGTTTTCACAGATTAAAAATGGAATTTTTGTTGCGCGTTCGTAGTTTTATTTAAATAACTTTCGTCATGGAGTTGGAGGTGTTAAAGACATCTTGTAGTGGCAAATTTGTATATCTTTTTTATCCATTTCGGCTTACTTCTTTTTCTCTCCATTTTAAGTTACTTTTTTTCTCTTTATTTCCTTTCCTCTCTTTTTTGTGTGATTGATTAAATCCTAACTCAAGCTAATTTTTTTTACTCTTGATGAGGAAAAATGCCATTAGAAGAGAACTACTTAAAGATGGTTCGATATAAACATGACATAAAGCGAAATTTTAGAAAAAGGAAAGATTTTAATCAATCTATTGCTTCCAGTTGGTCCGTAAAAAGTTAATCACTTTAATTGCTGCGATCTGATTGGTTGATTTCGATCCTCTAATTATCAACTCAACTAATAAATAGCCAAGGATGATTACAATCATTGCCTGTCAATGACAGCTGTAGCTGTTGAAACGTAGCCTAGAATAAACTTGCTTGCTTTGACTGAACAGATAAGTGGTAATATTTTGAAAGAGAACTACTGTCAAATCTTGTTGAGTCGTTCTTATCTGCTCTCGTTCGAGTCGGCCATGGAAGGTAAAAGTAAAACATTGGTTTTTAAGGCAAGACTCGATATCTGTTACGTCCAGGACCAACCGAGCGTTGCTATATAGCGGACTACTGATACAATTGGAAATGACAATTACGGTCACACTTTTGTAAATAAGAATTTAAAAGAATTTCTTAAATGGTTCAATTACAGTTCCACTTTTTTCATGAAGACGACAACAGACACTATGTTTGAATATGTTTATAACAAAATGTACACACGCATGGATATAAACTCGTTTTCTTTCTGTAACAGTGCATATTCATAATACTTACTTTTCACAAACTTTAGTCTTCCATTTCTTTCCTTGAACGCTTTGTGTAACTCAATTATTTGACGTCAAATGAATTGTAATGTAGTAGATATGATTGGTTAAAAATGACGTCATTCTGTACCTTAGCATAAATGGCGCATTGCAAAAAATCTAGTCAGCGCTGATTTTAGCATTTTATATCAACCGCTTCATGTTTTATTTTAAAATTGTTCTTTCATTGTCTTTTGTTGCATTAACTAACATTTTTTATTTGTAGGAACCTTTGAAACATTCACATGCACCGGGTCTTACGAAATCAACAGGGTAAGTCAATCCATTCTTCTCAAATTGCTGAATAACATGGCATGTAGTTGAACATTGAGCCCATTGTTTTTAGTGACTATCGGAATTTTGTGTTGACACATGTAAGGGACTGTTATCTTCACCTTCGGCAGGATCCAAAACAATTATCATCAGTGAGTGAATCCTTTTTAATATACAAGCGTAGAGTTGCTTGTAGTCTAGAAACTCAGTACAGATCCGCTAATTTGAATGCTCTATTTCTTTGAGAATCCAAACAAACAATAAACTGGAAGTATCCTATTTTCAAACATTTTTTTTACCCTTGATTTTTCCTTAATATTTCGTTAACCTTGTTCAATTTGAACTTTTTAACGTGAATTATCTAATCTTGAGTTAGCGAGCAATCCAAATTAGTAGTAATTTCATTAACCCAAACAAGTCTTCAATATAACAGCAGCTACTGTATGTAATTTTAAATTTTTTTTGTTTGATAGGTTTTATACTTTGTCTTGCAAATCCTTCTAAAGGTTGATGACGAGGGTGAATTATCTAGGTAGGTTTTTGTGGTCTAGTGTACATTTGGTTCGTTGACTGTAGCGAGGTTTTTTAGGAGGTAAACACAATATTTCATACTACATTCGAATTATTTTTTCTACGAAGTTGGAATTAAGCCCAAATCTGAAAACTTTTCCGACGAAAATATCCGTTCTAAGTGATTGTTACAACGAGTATGTAGTTTGATTTCCCTCTTCTTTTAGAATGGCGCATATTTTATTGAGTAAAGTATTAAGTTGTTTACTGGTATGTGACGCTGCAGGTAGTAAAGGTGAACCTCCGCATATCCGAAAACTTTGTGAGTGTGCTTTATATTTGATTAAATTATTTTTACTCAAGTACTAAGTATATTATAGAAGCCAAATATATGATTCACAATAATAATCTGTGTCTACGATCTAGGAACTTAAATACCGTGTTCACTCGATCGAGCCCTCTATGTGGACGCAAACATTTGGTGAACATTCTCACAAATGGGCGCACGTACCCAAAAGAACGCTGATAAAAAGAACAGTGCTTAGTCTGGACGATATTTTAGAACTTTCATTAAGTCACAGTCAATATTCAGACTGATTATGTATTGCAAAACTTTTACGCCACCTTTTTTCTGTATTGTCGTTTTAAAGCTTGTTAATATAATAGACAACAAAAATCTTTCCTTTTCTTCCATTGTGGGTTTATTTTTAAAAGTTCGATTTACGATATTTTCAACTATTTTCTTTTTTCTTTTAGCATTACGTATTTTAAAGAAGTTATTTTCGAGCAGCCATTATGACAGGTAGTTCTAGCTAATTTTTGCGTTTTCTGATTTGCATTCTATGTTGCCATCTTTTAATATGCATTCTTTATTAAGTTGTTTGGAATATGTTTTTTGATTATAATTTCGTTTTAGCGAAATGATCAATTCTTTACTCAAAAAATTTGCTGAAGACAACCTTCCGAACTATCAGGTTCGTCGCTTTCCAGATTCTTTTGTCCTCTGTGTGTATTATTAAATAACCAGGCGGTGGCCCATGGATAAATCCACGGGGTCGCTCGTCTTTAAATTACACGCTATTTTGTGTGCCCGTTGCACGTCGCTTTTCTCGCGGACAGACAGACGGACGACGGCTATATGATACAATATGTTAACAGCTAATATATTATATTTTGCACCAAGTACTCCCCTTTCTAAGTGCTCATCCCAGAAGGTTAAAAGAGAAGGGTTTAATAGCTAAGAATGTATGATGTCCACCCGAATCAATTGAAGTTGAAGATATAACGTGAGTTCTGTGTTGAGGAAAGAAATATATGAAAAATGACATTTTCACCGAAATTTCCCTTATTCGCGAAAATAAGTTTCGTTATTGTTCTAAAAACAAAATACTAAATTCTCGTTAACGGGGTACTAGAGGCTAGAAAGCGACTAAGGCTCAAAAAGGTTTTCCAATAGGTTTTTGAACCTTGATTCGCGAAAATTAATTCCGAGAATTTGGCGCTTTTGGGAGTTTGACTTCATAAAATTTCTTTCTATATACACTCATCCTTTATGTCGTATTTTCTCTAATGAAAAACGGTCCTTGTATTTCTTTATTGAGGGTCCGAAGGATCTTGAATAAGAGGGGGTCCCCGAACAGAGGGAGTCTTAAATTGTAGGGATAGAAAAATTCCTTTGATTACCATATTTTAAGGAAGTAATATCGTACAAAAATACTACTGATAAGAGGACGCAGGGAAAGCGAATATATAAATTCTTTCTAAAGTTTTAAGTGTTCAACTGCCTGTTTCTCTTTTTTCGCATTTTTGCAGTTTTTAAAATAGGCATATTTGTTTCGGGTTTTTTTTCAACGTTGTCACTTTTGTTCGTAATGAATTTTTACGCGTTTTTCTTATAACGGATTTTTATGAAATGTTATTAACAATGCCATTGCAGATAGCCCCTAACGCCGAACTGAGAGCTCTGCTCCTTTTCCGTATGGTTGCCCTTGTTTGAATTGGTAAATTAAATGATCTTTGTAGCACCCATTTCGACGCGGTTATCACTGATGATTTATGTATAGTCCTTTAGTAACACAATCGTCAAAGATTTGCAATATAATTTTTTTTTCTATCGGGTAGGGACAGCGGGTCTTGAGTAAGAGGGGATCTTTGGGAATTACAAAAGTAATGTTTCGTAAAAGAAAGCGATGTTCTCATAATGTAAAATACACACATCCAAGAAAGTTATTTTTACTTTTTGTTTAGGAAATATTGTTGAAATCGTTTGAAACAACTTGTGTTCTATTACCGCCAGACTTGATACGCAATTTTATCGACAGTCTACGGTTACTGGTCGAAGCAGATGAGAAAAGACGAGGAGTGGGAGGAGACCAAAAATTACGGTAAACGATTCTGGCCGATAACTTTCTTAATGTTTTTTTTTTCCTTTATTACACTTGTCATTTCTTTCGCAGGAATTCATTACAAAAACTGACGTCTTTTGCAGCTGGAGAATTTTAGAATTATTTAAATATATATAAAAGTATTGTAAAGTTATGTATTGTATGAAATGTAAATTAATATTGTTTTATGAAAGAAATCCATCAATGTCTTAAATTAGACCATTCACCTGTCATCTCTTGCAACTGATTTCGATAATCCAGTAACTCTTGCCAATTATTTTTCCTTTTCATTAGATTAGTGTATTTTTCCATTTCTGTTGTAAACGCTCTCGTTTTTAATTCATACCATTTCGGTTTGGGCCCTCGAGTTCTTTCTAGTTCTGCTTCGCATTTTAATTTGAGTAAGTAAGCCTCTTCGAGCTTCAGCTTTTCATAACGTAATCTACAAAGTTCTAATTCGTACGGAGTACCTTGGTCAAGTTCTGCACGCAATTTATGTCGTATCGAATTTGCTTCTGCCCGTCGAAATGAATCCAGACTGCTATCGTAGAAATCTGATTTGGTTTCGTAATTATCATAGCGTAGCTTTTCCCCAGCTATATCTTTTGTTCTAACCTTGTCTGCTGAAGAATTAGGTGATACGTCAACACGCGTTCTTCTGTGGATAGGATCTACAAACCAATCTCCATATTCATCAGAATGATTTGATTCGTAGCGTAAAGAATGTCTTAAATTATTATTATCATCTAATCTTTCTTGTAAGAGTTTTCTCTCTACCATGTCATTTTCTAACGCACTAAACGACGAGGCAATGTCTGGTCTGTTTAAATTTTTATAAAATAATTCAACACCTGATGCTGCAACAGTAGAATTTGGAGGAACATCAAAACTTCTTCTAAGTGGGTGTATTGTCTTTTCTGTGTTTGACAGGTATCTGGTATCTTTTATTCTAAATAAAGCCAAAAGTAACTATGAGATATACTATTTTCCTCAATTCAAGCACCCGTTGGATGTGTGAATATTTAAGTTCTGACGCTTTAGAGTGAAATGGATGAATAAATATCGCATTTGCCAACATATGTGGGCTTGTTCATAGTGTACAAGTTTTCGGAGATCAAACAAGAAACCCACTAATACACGAAACCCACTCATAAAAACGCATATCTTTTTTATGCGTCCCCTTCTGAAAATTGCCCCATTTAGGGGGATACACCTTGCAATGAATACACCTCGTGAAGCTTAAAAATATATATGCGTGTCAAATGTTTTCTTCATAAATTAAAGATGGAGTACAGGCGTTGAATTATTTAATTTCCGCGCGCTCTGCGTGGGAAAATTGTGTGATATGCAAAACCTATCTGTCCAGCATTTTTTGAAAAACTCGATAAAACACAGGCGCATCATCTTTCTCATCAATTTTTATTTTTCAAGGAATGAATTTTAAATGGCCCCTTTCAATGTTTTGAAATGTGCCCTCAAACACATTAAATTAGCTTTTGCCACAGAATATATTGTCGCTCTTAAAAAATCACTTTGTAGGAGGGTTGACCAACTCAAATTCCAAATCATGCGTTATGATCATTCAATTTTATTCACAGCTTCATGCTTCAAACGCAAATTTTAGTTCAAAACGATTTGGTTTGATAGTTTTTTTTGAGAAACTTGATGCTTCAGTAAAAGTCTTCATGTAGTGTAAAGTTTCTTCGCTTGTTATATTATATCGCCTTTATTGCTAAAATTGTTAAGGCCCTTGGGCTTCTTGTTTTATTTGAGATGAACAAAAACATTCAATTAAAAATCTTTTTTATATGCAACGCCTTAAACGCCCCTCATCTTGAAAATAACATAAATAAAACATATTGACATCGTACAAGAAGATATACTTTAGGTGCAGAAACTTTCGCAACTTTCGGTAAAATCCGCGAAAGTTTAAGTTTTGAAATAGCACTCAATCCAAAGTGCTAGCTAGCTATAGCTCCCCTAAATATTGATACTTGTGTGAATAATACCTGTGATTTTAAATCAATTTTTCCCTGCGACAAATAACAGCATAATATTTAGATTCCCACCTTAGCCCTTCTTTAGAACCATTTACAAGAACTCCACTGGAAACACTACTTCTTGACATTGATTTCTTTGTTGGCGGCAAATCCGCTTCTCTTCTAGACAGTTTCTTTACATCACCGGCGCTCTTACTTCGCAAATGCTTATTTTTACGAGCCATGCTACTAATAAACATTTTCAAGGCAGCTTTTTAATGTACTAAATCGAATGCTGTATTAAAGTTTTCCGAAACTTGCTATCTAATTTTGTTTATGTTTCCTAGGCTGCCATTTTGGAAACTAAGAGTAGTCTCTCTCTCGTGAAGAACAAAATAAAGTAAAAACGAGGCTAGCACAAAGGGAAGCCTTCCCCTATCAAGTATATTTCCCCTTTAGGAATTTATACAGCCTGTCATCAGCAGCACAAAGGCTAACATCAAGCAAAACGTCACGGACCACTGGGGTTTCGTTTTCTGATTTTTGTGTATGTCATTTCATACTATGCTATACAATGGGCGACCAGCCCAGCTAGTTTGGTATAGAGTTAGCTAAAAAATTAGTGTTGAAAAAGTTTATTTTTAACCAAGGTTGGATTATCAATGTTCAGTCCAAAGCAACGTTCTGATGACAGTCACCCCCCCCCCCCCCTCCCCCTCCCTCCCCCAATTATTTCAGTCTTTTCCAGGATTAAAAATATACATTTTCACCATACATTTTCTGAAGGACCTCAGGAATTTAGACAGTCAGGGAAATCCTCTTAATTAAGCTGTACAGCTTAATTTAGATGTCAGCTTAATTAGGATGTATGATACAGTCTAATTAGGCGTTTTACAGCTTAGTTAAGATGTACAAAACTTTGATCGTCTAAAACACACATTTAACTGAATTTTAGCATCTATCTAACTGAATAAATCCAATATTTACGTGCATATAAACATCTCCAATACATTAGTTTTTTCAAAGCACCCCGGAGATCCGCTAAATTTGAAGTTTTAAAAATATCCGCCTAAATAGGATGTATCACGTGACGTGACATCCTAACTAGGATGCAGTACAGCTTAAATAGACTATCGCTAACAATGAACCATTGTTTATAGTTGTTTATAGTCCATATCTTTTGAACCCGGGTTGCTGGAAATACCGTTCTTCTTTTATAATATAGTGGTCAAACTGACGATGAAAGAGCTGCAGCGGTGATTCTGCTAAAATTTACATTTTTCGAGAAATCGGGGAAAAACTTTTTCTACCTCCTAATAAAGCTACAGGCTTGGACGGAATTGGAATCCAGTCCGGATTTCGAAAACTCTTTTCCACAGAAACTGCAGTAGTCGATGTCTCTGATTTTATTCTTACTGAGCTCGACCAACATAACTTTGTTTGTGCTGTGCTCATTGACCTTAAAAAAGCTTTTGACACTGTTGATCATAAAATTTTGTTAAAAAAACTATGGTGTTTTGGCATCAGAGATGCTGCCTTTGACTGGTTCGAGTCCTACTTAACGGGCCGAATGCAGCTGACTCTTGTAAACGACACAGGATCAGATCTGCTTCATGAAGACGCTTTTGGGGTGCCGCAGGGATCTGTGTTGGGGCCCCTGCTCTTTCTTTTGTATATTGATGACTTAAAATCTGTCATCAATTCAAACTACCACCATCTATATGCAGATGATACAATAATTATTTCGTCTCATAAAAACCTGGATACCCTTGTCTCCCAGGTCGAGTTAGAACTTTCACAAGTCAACCTCTGGCTGAATAATAACAAAATGACTATTAATACGGACAAAACTGAAACAATCTTTTTCGGCAACCACAGCCAGTTAAAAAAAGTTGAGAACAAAACTATCAACTATATGGGTATTCCTTTGAAGAGGAGCGAAAAAGTTAAATATCTTGGGGTAACATTTGATCAAAAAATGCAATGGGAAAAGCACATTAATGACATAAATAGAAAAATACTAATTAAATATTCTAAAATTAGAACCATTGCATCCTGTTTAACACCTCACACAAAAAACCTTTTAATTAATGCACTTGTCATGCCATATTTCAACTACTGCTCCTCGGCATGGGCTTGTGCCACCCAAGGTAGATTGGGGAAACTAGAAAAACGATTAAAATGTGTCCGTACCTTTCTTGGGAAAGAGAGGGAATATTCAATGAATAATTTACTCATCAAAAACGATGCCATATTAGTTTTCAAAGCCATGAATCACATTGCTCTTGATTACATGCGCTCAAAATTCCTTTTGACAAAAAACTGTCATATCATCAAACAAGAGGAGCTTCAAAAAACAGGTTCACACTTCCCTTGGTCAACACGGAATTTGGCAAAAAAGCCTTCCCATTTAGAGCTGCAAAAGTGTGGAATAATCTTCCAGACCAAGTGACCTGTGATGGAAGTCTGCTTTCGTTTAAGACTTCCATCTCTAATGTATTTGGCAAATTCTAATGGAGATCACTTTTTAACTTTTTAATTTTTGTTTTTTATTCTTTTTCTTTTCAATTTTCACAGATTATAAATGTTACCATATGTTTGATTGAGCTGAGGCAGTCTAAGGTTTATCATTTTTTGTTTCTTTTTTGTTCTAGTGGCCCCCAGTGGAAACAATCCACTAACTATGGGTTTTTGTGATTTTCTGGGCTAGCCACTTTAAATATTTATTATTATTATTATTTTTAGGGAATACAAGCAATTACCACATGCTGTAAGAAAAACCGTTACCCTGGAAAAGATGACTTTACCAATGTTTACAAAAGTTTACGTTTTATGTACATTATTTGCACACATTCTTGTAGCTAGCTAGCAACATAAAAAATGGCTATTATTAAAATTTATAGCTAATGACGCGGAAATCGCTTGAAAAAAAGCGCTGGTAAAGGGCGTTTTTGACCTATGATGTCATCAAAATTTTTCAGAAAAGTTGAATTCTGCGTTTTACTATTCATATAATGATATGGTGCCCAATAAATTATGCCAGATTCTTCATAACTTGAGATATTGAAAATGGCCCCGAAATAAAAAAGGACTGGCCTTAAGTAGCCCCAGTGATTACGTAATGGCTGATGCGCGCGCATATTTGGAGTAATGCCTGATGCGCGTGCATATTTGGAGGTAAAAATGTAAACACAAAAGCGGACATGGAGGAAAACGTTCAAAACAAACAAAATCCACAATAAAAATGTGGGGGAAATTTAGGTTTCAACATTTATTCACAATATGTTGAAACCATGCTTTGTACTGGCACAATTTTATTTTAACATTCACACAAATAAAACATACATTCAAAGCTTGGCTTCTTTCGCGTATATACTGCTCTTAGCACAGCATTTATATGCAATCTTTGTTGTCACTTTTATGCTTGTTTAGCAAAGTAATTTTCAGACACGTATTACGCAAAGTAGACATCTAATATATGCCCTGAGAAAAGCGATCTATCTTTTAACTATAATTTAAACCATAACATGTGCCTTAGCGAACGGTGCTTTTCACGATCACGAATGATGACATAAACCCACCCCCTTTTTTTGCTGTGCTAGCCATATTTTTTACAACACTAATGTCTTCTTTACCTCCATTCTTGCCCACGCATCTTTCTGGGATAACATTACGTAATGGTTTATAGGATGTGCGCACAGGAAAGATATGGCACTATGATTGAGTGTATTTGTTTTTTTTTGGAATTTCATTTTTGCTTCTGTTTTTCACATTACCTAAAGGAATAAGCATTATATAGATTAATTCCGTTGTTTACATTTTCAGCGGTAAGCTCTTTCGGATTTGGCATTTGCGTTGCAGGAAAAAAGATGGGGCGCTAGGCGAAGCAAAGGTATTATCAGTCCATTTTTTCACGCGAATCCATTCTTAGGACTTTAAATGAATTCAAATAAATCAGAAGGCATAGATCTACACTCAATAATAGTTTATAACCTCAATGATGTGTCTGTGAGAAGAAATCCATAGAAAAATACCTCTCTTCGCAAAATCCTAGCATCTTTTTTCCTTCCACGTAAATACCAGAGCCAAGGAGCTTACAGCTGAAAAGAAAGATGATGTCACGCAGGAATCCATCTATGTTTATTGTACTTCACAAAAAACATGTACAGAAAATATTGTTTGTTTGTTTGCCCTATAACGACAATGCTTTTTTATAGTGATTTTGTCGTTGGGAACTCCTTTTTTCTGCAAATAATAGTCTAAGTACCTCAAAAGCTTAACAAAACAGCCTTTTACATTTTATGGGCGGACAGCCTCTTTATCAGAATATGATGCAATTGAAAATAAATGGCTTTTAAACATAAAATAAGTTATACTGTTAAATGTAAATGTACAGGTAATTCTACACAAAATCTCCCCCTGACTTATACAACAAAGTTTAGATTTGGGCTCGCACGTCTGCAATCCCTGGTTGTTATATATAGAATTTTTTTAGTTATCAATATTTTTATTTGTCTGAGATAGGGAGACTATCAACAAAATAAGTGCCAAAAATATTGTCACTAACTTTTTAACCCTGGATCCGGGAAAATCCCATTTTACTGGTCCTGAAACTGGGTATCCTAGATAAAAATAATAATATTACACAAAATCAGACAAAAGCAATTGGTAAAAATTTAATTGGCTCTGTCAATTGATTTTAAATTTGCTATATTTCAATTGTATGTGACGCTCTTGCCGTTTTTCCATTTTAAATGCAATGTCTCAAAAACGAACATAGTTAAATCTTCAAAACAGGACGCAATAAAATTTCTTTTTTGACAGAAAAATCTTCCATTTTGAAGACAATCTCCTGAAATGGATATATACAATCTGAAGATTTGCAAACCGACATGCAGATCTCAAGTTATGGGGTTGTCAGCAAAAAATTAAGAGGCCTGGGACAGGCAAACGAACCAGTGTCATTTTGACAAAAAAAATTATGTTAATGAATTCACCTTTATAATATCTATGCATTGATAAAGTTTGAATGCACATGCCTTAGCAGTTCTAAAATTACTGATGACAGCAAATGTCAAAATTTCTATTACTTAAATATGACATCATAATTTATACAGCATAATTAAATCTAAAATTCTTTAAATGTGAATATCTTGAGAACGAAAAGAGCTTAATGAAAATTTTAAAAAGACTTGTTAACCAACTTTTTAAGCTCTATATATAATATAAGTCCAACATAATTTTATACCTTGAGTTCCCTTTAAGAGAAAAGCCTAAGAATGGCTAATGTGACTTTACATCATTGTGCTCATAAACAAGGTTTTCGGAAGAAATATTTACAGAATTTATTTTTGCAGTCCACAAAAAAATTAAAAATGTAGTCATCTGAAAAAATATATTTAAATGAAGCATTTTTTGGACTAAATTTCTGCAAAAATGAGTTCCAAAGAATTTCTTTTGCAACACTTATATAGTTACAGTTGAAATAAATTCTGTTGCCTCCCTTTACCTGAACATGTATATAACCCACAGGCTGATGAGTTGTCACGATTTTGTTTGTTATAAAATGTTTTTATTGTGGAATTTTATTGTTTAACAAGTTTAAAGGTGGTGGAATTTTAGAATTTTGTTGAAGCTTTTGTGCATATGCATACTTGTTTTTTTGTAGATCTAAAAAAAGAATGGGACTTGCTTTGGTGAAGAATGTCAAAGCAGCAGACAATGCACAAAGTTTTGTCTTCCTGAATGATGACGTGAATGTTGATAACGATGGAGGTGATGATGATTTGATAGATTTACAAGTTCCTGCTCGTGTTAAAAAAATACACATTGATGGTTTATCAGTAACGAAAAATAAATTAGTAACAAAACAATTGGAAAGATTATTTGACTGTAAAACCTTTGACAGTGTCATGACAGAATCTCATTTGTGTAAGCTCAAGCTGGAACGACTAGGTATTTTTCGTGGAATTGAAGTGTTTATCGATGTAGCAGATAGTAAGAAGAATGGCGAATTTGATGTGCATTACTTTGTTAAAGAGTCGAGGCGTCTTAGTGCAAACGCTGGCACCCATGTGGGTCATAATGAAGGCAGCATGTCAATGGGTGGAAGAGTTAATAACATTCGTGGGTTAGGTGAAACTTTAAAAGCCAACGCCACATTTGGTACTAGTGTTTCTTCATCGTATGAATTTTCTTTCTCCAAACCCATGCTGCATGACCCTGACAAAAAATTCTCTATTCGAGCTTTAAAATCGCTCACTGATTACGTGCAGTCACAGTATAAAGAAGACGCTAAAGGTCTTGTGTTGGATTTTACACTTCCAAGTCCTTTTGGAGTTCATACCCTAGCGTGGGACTACATCTGGAGAGAGAACATTATCCACCCATCTGCACCCTTTGACATTCGAGAACACGCTGGAAACATGTTGAAGTCAGCAATTAGGCATTCTTTTGTCAGTGACGGGCGTGACGACTGGATTTTTCCATCGGATGGGCATTTGCTAAAACACAATGTAGAATACAGTGGTGTCGGTGGTAACGTCAAAGGATGGAAAACAGATATTGAACTCCAGTTGAATAAAGAATTGTTTCCAGACATTGTCCTAGCTGCAGCAGTGAACACTGGTGTAGCACGCTCTCTTACCAACGAACCTTTAGCAATCAATGATAGATATTTTGTTGGAGGGCCGCTTTCTGTGCGCGGTTTTGCAATGAAGGGTGTTGGTAATCATTCGCTACAAGCTTCGATGGGCGGTGAAGTGTTTTGGGCGTCTGGTTTACATTTATATACGCCATTACCGTTTAGACCAGGTAGAGGAGGATTTGGTGATTTATTTCGAATGCATTTCTTCGCAAACGCCGGTAATTTGTCAGATACTGCAAATCTAGATATGAATGAGTTTTTAAAAAGACCGAGATATTCCTACGGTTTGGGACTTATGTTCATGCTTGGTGGTATGGCCAGGTTGGAAGTGAATTATTGCATTCCAAGGAATGCGCAACCTGGTGATATTATCAATGAAGGTTGGCAAATTGGCGTAGGGTTAAACTTTCTTTAACTTTTTTTAAGCTGACATCAGGCGAAATGTATTGTTTATCATATATGATAGCAGTATATATATATAATAACAACAAAAATAGCAGTAAAATTATTTTTTGTTAAAGTTAAATAAATAATCCTTTTAAAACTTTCTTCTTTTCTGCCTTTTTAAAATTTACGTTACGCAATTAAGCTATCAATGAAAAAGGTGCTAAAAATTAGGCTGTGAAATAAAAATCTCTGTTTTCTTAAACTTTGTTAGCCCAAAGTGAGTGAGTTTTAAAAAGCTGTTGAAAGATAAGGCTGAAGAAGTATAAAAGTCCACTAAGGCGTATATTCACAATTTTTTGACCCGCCCACACTTTGTTTATGTATTTTAATAACAGAAATAATATTTTCGTTCGTCGACACTGTTGGCAGCTGTAGAAGTGTGGAGAAACATCACGTAGTTTGTGCAGTGCGAAAGTGTCAAAATGGACGTTGTTCAGTCATTTACATCGTACGAGTTCTTTCGCCGTCTGTTACTTCAACCTAGAGATTGCATTTGCGAAAATTAATTTCTATGAAAAAAATTACGAAAAGTCAAACGGTTATAAAATTTTAACCCCTGGACAAAATGAAGGGGAATTCCATTCATACGCGTGCTATGCACTTTTTTATTTGTGTACCAGAAAATCAGAATTATTGCCCCATCAGGTCAACTATATTCGGCGCAATACGCTATATATTTTCTTGAATTACAGAAGCCGAATACTCTTGCTTTGAAATTATTTTCCCCCTCGAACTTTTCCAGCTGTATTTGTTTTCTTTCTAAACTGTGAAACCATGTTTGTATTTACAGTCTACGCAACTCACTTTCAGTATAATTATATTCGGTATGATAAAGGCGTTCTGTTGAATCGAACAACTGTTTATTCACTCGAAAACTTGGAATATCGATTAAAAATAAATGGCTTAAGTAGTTTTAATCCTTCACAGAGATAAGAAAAAACATGAAGGCATTATATATCTACGTCATGTTCTTACTGGCAATGCTGTCATCTGAAGGTATGGCAAAGAAAAGAAAACCGAACAATCGGCCAACGATTGGTGTGCTTACTCAGAAAGTTCATTCCGCGTTTTCTCCTGAAGTTAAAAAATCTGAAGGTTATATTGCGGCTTCGTATGTCAAATATCTGGAGATGGCTGGTGCTCAGGTCGTGCCTATCTTGGCTACAATGAAGCCCAAAGAGGTACGCAAGTTGGTTCGATCTATTAATGGTGCTCTTTTCCCTGGAGGAGCGGCGCCTTTAGACGACTCGCCTTTTTACGAAACTGCATCAGTTATCTACCACGAAGCTAAAAAATTAAACGACAAAGGCGTTCACTTTCCGTTATGGGGAACTTGCCTCGGTTTTGAAACTTTACATAATCTAGCCGCAGAAGAGAACATTCTAATGGATGTTGTGGCTGAAAATATCTCCATGGAATTAAACTTTACTCAGCATGCTTTCAGAAGTCGACTATTTGAAGACATGGACAAGAAGATGATGCAGGATTTGATGTTTGAGAAGATTACGTTAAACATGCACCATTCCGGGATTAGTCCTGAGCTTTATGGGACAAATCTGAAACTAAATGCCATGTACAGGGTTCTGTCAACAAATTTTGACGAAAAAGGAGTTGAATTTGTCTCCACTGTCGAAGGTAAGGTTTTCGATTTGTTTTGTGAACATTTGGATCAAGAGTATTTATCCCAATACTGGCGAGTATTAGCATATTCTTTTTAATTGCGCCTACACGGTTTCTTAACTTTTAAAGGATGGGACCTGCAAATATCCGGACAAAAACAGTCCCACAGTTAATGTATTATAGTAATTATTAGTCAATTATCTTTTTAATTACTTCAATATATCGCCAGTCAGTAATTAAAAGTACCTCTTAGCCTCGTGTCTTCTAAATCGGCAATTTTAAAGGGACGACCGTATGCACTTCATAGTAGTAGATAAAATTTAGGAAACAAGTTTGTTTTCTGGCATCTTATTTTATATGTCAGGAACCAGTTGAGTTTTTTAATTTTAATTAGATTCTGGAACACATGGCATTTATTGCCCGCGCCAATATAAATCAACTTCATTCCCAGCGCCTGCTGTCTCTTTATTGTATCGGGATGGCGAGTCGGGATACCCTGCCATCCTGATATAGAAAAAAACACAACAGGCGCCAAGAACGATGTTGGGTAAAATTAACGCCTATAAAAAAAAGTTGAAAATAATTTAGTGCAACCATCTATATCTTTCTTTACACAGGGATAGAGTATCCATTCTATGGAACGCAATGGCATCCCGAAAAGAATTTATTTGAATGGACCACACGCGAAGCAATCAATCATGCTCCTGAGGCTGTTGCTGTTGCCCAATACCTCTCGAATTTCTTCGTTAACGAAGCTCGCAAGAATTTTCAGAAGTTTAAATCTGTGAAGGAAGAAATAAAGCATTCGATTTTCAAATATGCTCCTATATTTTCTGGTGGAACGTCTTTGTTTGAACAAGTGTATGTGTTCGGTAATGAAAGTGAAATAATCCAACATTAATTAGTTTTGATTTATTTAAAATTTAAATGAAAAATCTTCCACCTAATATGGCTTGGATATTCGAGAACAAATAGACAACTAGAACAAGAATTTTCAGCACGTTAATCTTTTTTGAACCACGATAAGGAGGAATCTTAAAACTGTGTCATTGTAATGTATGTGGTTTTAAAAAAATTGTAAATCTTGTTTTTAAAGATGTGTTTAAACCTATCTAGTTTTACCTTCATAAGTCTTGTTTCACTTAACGTCATCAAAAATACGTATTGTCTCACTGTATATATGTAGTTAGTTACAACTGAGAAAGAATTGTTAGTGGTAGCTACATTTGTTTTCGCTTGACTCGACTTTCCTTCCCGCAAACGTCTTCGATTATTTTTGTTTTGGATTCAGAGTCCTCTTAGATGTTCTCCTTCTTAATCGAGTACTACTTTTTTGCTTTTTGACATTTTTAATTTTTCTTTCTATCTCTTTCTTTTCGTCCATTTTTTCTTTTCCTTCTTCCTCGCTTATATGTTGCTCTTCTTTTCCATTGGTCGTGTTTATAAAATCTTTCATTTTGTCTTCTTTTGCCAGTCTGTCTTCTTCTACTTCATCTTTTATTTCATCTTTGTTATCAATTTTATGATTCTCTTTAATTAACTGTGTACCATCAATTTCATTAATATAATCTTCTTTTTGTATGTCTTCCTCACTGAGATTTTCAGTTCCAGAATCAACGTTATTGCATGTTTCACTTTGAGCTATTTTTTCGTCACCATCATGTATATTATCATCAAAACTTACGTGGACATTGGTGGATATGGTATCATATGTTTCTTTTACGACGCCTTGTTTACCTGTGATACATTCATTTGCTTTCATTCCTGGGCTGTCATTCGTGCTTTTGTTTTCTTCGTCTGTGCTTCCTCCATCCTGGCAAGTCGCTGTAGTTATTGCTCCTTCATGATATTGTTCAGTAAGTTCTTCATTGTTGCCTTCATTCTTTCCACCATCGTTCTCAGTCCTAATTTCTTTAACATCACAATATTTTGCCAACGCATGACGCAATTTTCTTTTCTTTTTGCGTCTTTCTCGTTGTGTCATCCTGTTTCGTCGTTTTTTCTCTCCTCTTACGTCGATTATCTGTTTCATTTGATGATTTCTTAAGTTTATTTCCTCACTTAATTCGTCACAACGACCAAATACTTCGTCTCCACCGGACAAATAACTTTCTAACTCCCCAACATCAAGTGAGCCATCATTGAAAACGAAATCCTCGTTGTTATATTCACTTCTATTTTCAGCAATATTGCTTGCTATCATAATGTCCTGCAAAAATCCCGTAGCAATTCCATTCTCATCAGTAAAATCCATGATGGTATCTCGAACTTTCATTTTAGCTAACTTTTTTTTGACTGTTTTGTCTGGCGAGTTGTACGTCATGGTCTCTTTTAATGCTTTCGAGTAATCATATTTGTATTCCTGAGCGCATTCTTCTGTAGATTGCCATCCATCGTCCTCTGCACATTCGCTAGAAATTCGTCGTGCTTTGATGGGCTTCGGTTTCAATACAGTTGTTTCTTTACTTCGTGGTTTGATATGTGATTTTAAAGCACGTTTTTTTCTTGCTTTGCTCAAGGAACAACTTCCTAAACTTAGGCGATATCTCTTTATCATGGCATTCGCTTTATCGTAATATTTTTGTCGATGTTCAGCCGGGATCTGTTTCCATATCTCCCGTAACTTATCTTCAATTGTTGTCTTGCTAGCCTCAGGGTATTCCTCTTTTACCAACGCTCTGTAATGAAACAAACGAGTCAATATAATTGCAGTTATTTTGTTTCCTGACATTAAAAATTAAGTTTTAATAAAAAATTATAATTTCTTGTCTCGGACGTATTCGATTCCTTTACAGTTAACTTTTTTACCTGTATTTTTCTTTCCAGATGGAAAAAGCATCTGGCAGCAATTTTGTTAACATGAGCTCAATTTCAGCATCATCCGAATCTTCTGTTTCACCCTCCACCATTTTAGTAAGACACTCTTCTTTCAAATTCTCTATCGGCTTCATATTTGTTCGGTCAATCACTTCATCCTCGACTGTCCCAGTTTCTTCATGTAATCGGTGATTAGCAGAGGTCAACACCTTGTTTTCAGTATTGTCTGTTGGATTCATCATTTCAATAAACTCGTCAACATCTTCCATACTGATGTCATTCTCACTGGGATGATGTAGTGGCACTGCGTACGTCGTGAAGTCCACATCTAAAAGTCATAAGCTAAATACTTTCATTTTAGAAATTTTTGCGTATTTTGAAAAATTTTGAGGATGAATCGAGCGAGCTTAGATATATGAAAGGAATTTATTTGCGCAATTAAGCATAAACATTTTTTTGGAATTTAAAAGGGTTACGAAACGGTTCAAGTGAGATCTCCGTCGTTGATGTTTTTGACAGTCTGTTTGTGAATAATTACTTTTTTCGATGAATTTGCTTCTTTTTTGTTTCTATCTTCTAATATCAGAAATGGCGGTAAAAAAAGCTACGGTCTGCAAAATATATTGCATAACAGTAAAAGTTTTGACGTTTTGACGAGGAAAGAAGACAACATAAGGGTATTTGTTAACAAAAGAACCACGCCATTAGCTCGACTGTTGTTTAAGGTTTAAGTGAATAAAAAATCAACAGCCCGTTTTGTAGCCCTGTATTCTGGCATATGAGAAAAGTGAGACCCGATACCCTATGTGATACCCGATACCCGATACCCGAGACCCAATACCCTGATACCGATACCCGAGACCCGATACCCTGATATTTTTTTATTATTATTATTATTATTTTTTTAATATGAACGATGATAAAAACACATTTTGATATGTATATTTCTTCGTTATATGGAAATATTTGTTGCACGTAATATGCGAATATGTTGCAACAATGTTTTTATATCGCCAGAAACTACAATGAAACTAGCATAAAAAAAATTATTTTGTCTGCTCAAACATGAATGATTGAAGTGATAGTAGACTTTTTAAATTCATTAGAGTATGTTTGTTTTTTCGTTGTAGGGTCGACATAACCACGATTAAATTTTGTATATTGTCCAAAATTTTCTCCACAACCATAGCAAGTTGATACACCCTTGTGGGCGTAGTTGGGAAGGAACAAGACATAATCATTATCTGTTGGCACAGGTGGTGCTGGTTTATTAACTGTTGTTTAAGGTGGAATAGGTTGCGTTGATGGTAGTATTGAAGATGCTTGTATGCAGATAATATATTGGTTGCGTTGAATATGAAGTATGTGTCTGTGAAGTCGTTGAAACAATAGTAGGCTGCGATAACGGTAGTGTAGATAGTTTTTGATATTAGGTCTCTTTTTTTCACATTGCTTCAAAAAAAGTTCGACCATTCAACTTTGCATGCAATGCAGACAGTATGCGCACATATTTCGAAACTTTTAAACCGAAAGCAAATTTCACAACAAGTTAAAATGTTTTTTTTTTGTTCATTCCAACACTGTGAATGGTTGTTTTTTGTTTTTATCATTTTTCACATAATATGTATCGCCAAATACTTTGATGAACGTACGTCTTGCTTCAAATAAACCAACATATCATCTCTGATATGTTAAGTTGAAAAAACAATAAAATAATGAGAAAAAATTAGAATTTTTATTAAAATAAAACATTGCCGAAAAAAATTAATAAATAAAAAAAATCAGGGTATCGGGTCTCGGGTATCGGTATCAGGGTATTGGGTCTCGGGTATCGGGTCTCGGGTATCACATAGGGTATCGGGTCTCACTTTTCTCATATGCCCTGTATTCTTTTCTACTCGCCAAAACAATGATATAGCAAGCTATTTTAAGTCCTGGTTTTTACAGCTGCGTCAAAGTTGTAAAAAAAATTACATATACATATAACCTAGAAGGATCGACACAATCATAACTAACAAAGAAATTACGAGACCGCCTAAAACATTGGGATGCCATAAAAATCTTTTTTCACATAGAAGGACACCCGTAAATTACGCACGCTCCATATTTGTACTTTTCTGAAACCCTACCCTCTTTCCCCTTCATACATACCAAAACATCCCCCCTTCTCTTTATGTGCATTTAGACACTTTTGATCTGTGGCGAACAACAGATCTTACATAAATAAAAAGCGAAAAGAAACGGAGACGAGATAAATTGACAGCATACCTCGTGTTTTATTAATGTCTTGTTTTTCTGAGCGCATTTTTTTCTTTCTTTTTCTTTTAAGCTTACAAAATAAATTACTTTCTAAGAATGAACTTGTTATAACTTGGTTGCCTGCTCCATTATACAAGGAAATACCTTCTTCAGGCCTTGGTTTGATTGCTGCAAGTTTTCTGTTTAATTTTGTGGTGTTTTGATCGATCTGTGTTATATGTTCGTACGTGCTAGGGTAAGACTGAGATTGGCTTCTTGAGAAATCATGGAGATAATAATCTGAAAGCCCATAGCATTGCTGATGATAAAAAGGATCAATTAAATTTCCGGTGAATATATTTTCTATGGGAAAAAGGGTTGCTAATCCAAACGGATTAAATCCACTGCCAGCCACTTTGTGTGAAGCGTTTTCAAGCTGCACATATTGATCAAATGAGTGTGTAATGTTTGAATCAGTGGAATTTAAATTTAAATCGTTGCTCGTTGCTTTTCCTTCAAAAACTTTCTCTTCTACCAGACTGCTCACTTGATTAACTAAAGATTGATTCTTTACAGAAGCAACCTCGTTATACCAACCAATGTTTTCCGCTTTTTCCGCAAATTCATTCTTGTTTTTAACTAATGCCTTATCAAATAACGGTAGTCTTAGCTCCTCAGTTTCCATATTCATCCGTTTTTGAATACCAGTCTCTGAGCTAGAAACTGCGAAGTCTTCCCGTCATTGAATTTACCACTGCAACGACTTCGTCACTGATAACACTGGCAAAAAATTGCTTAACTTTTATATGCAAATCACTGTTTCTCTTTCTATACATTGACAAAATCAAGAATGAAACAGGATCCAGACCTCCTCTGTTACTTGCGACCACTGTGTGACTGTTGATGATACAATTTTCCCTTCTTTCGTATACATTTTTTCATTTTAAGAAACGTCTGAGCGAGAATCAGAATTTGTGGTTCTTATAATTTTTCGAGATTTCTTAACTCAAGTTAAATAGCGACAGGATACAGGAGGTGGGTGTTTCTCGTTTCTTTGCCAAATTTTAGTACCGTTTTTATAATACGCTGTGTATACTAAAACCAACCTCGTTTCCAGGGTAATTCAATATGCTGACCATCATGAGTTCTGAAGAAGAGTTTATTATAAACATGTCCCGGCATTGTATTATTGTTATTGATGTCTTTTTAAGACTCCGTGTGAAAGGTTTCATAATGCGAGTATGTTTGAAAAATTGCGACCCATGCATTCCAAATGCTGTTAATTTGACCTGTGAATTTGCAAGAATAGTACCTTCTTCCTATTAATTTTCGCGCGCATAGCAATATGAGCGTATTTCGCGCATATTAATTTTCGCGCGCATAGCAATATGAGCGTATTTCGCGCATATTAACTTTCGCGCGCATAGCAATATGAGCGTATTTCGCGCATATTAATTGTCGCGCAAGTTAAATTTCCAAAATAACAAGGAAAGAATAGTTAAATTCTGAGTTTTAGAAAAAATGTTTCTTTATATAAACTGTAGAATTATATTTTTTCGCGAATAAATTTTCGCGCAAAACGAGTTGCGTGTAATTTCTGTACTAAATTTAGCGCAATAACAAACTTTTTTGCGCGAACAAGCTGTTACGAACAAGGTAAGAATAAGGTAACTATACTTTGATGGTCTTCCAGTTGCAGGTTGTTGTTGCTGATTGTTAAGCAATTTTAAAAACTGCCGATATACCCAATATTTAAGACTGTAATTTTTTGCTGTTTTAGCGGGAACAAGCTGTTACGAACAAGGTAAGAATAAGGTAACTATACTTTGATGGTCTTCCAGTTGCAGGTTGTTGTTGCTGATTGTTAAGCAATTTTAAAAACTGCCGATATACCCAATATTTATAAGACTGTAATTTTTTGCTGTTGTAGCGGGAACAATGGCATTCTTGAAAATAGGCATTTCTAAGAATGCAGCGTAACGAATTTAAATGGATCTTTTTGTATAACTTTTATATGTTTGTACTTAAAAAAAACACAGAAAAGTTCCAACGTCAAAGGTTTGACAGGTTTGACAACAGGAAATAGACAAATGTGAAGGGAGGGCTAACTTTTATGACTTGTTCTTCGTTCATCACATAACATTTTTTTATTCACAAAAACAGTGCATGTGTGATGTCATGAAGGAATGTTATTTATGCTTTTATTATTTTTTGACAATAAAAGGATGAAAAATTAAAAAAAAGCAAGTTGATAACTAAGATAAAATAAAGTGTGCAAAATGTGTTTTTTCAAATTAATGTTAAAATTATATTTTGATTTTAATTTAATTTCGGGAAAATAACGTGTTGTCTGTGTTTTTGTCAAGACCACCTGCATAAGTAGGTGGCGTGTGACATTTGTTGAACAGAATTTTTTAATTATAACATGATTATTGTAGATATTGTTGTACAGTGTTTATTTTAACGCATTCAAAAATTTTGATACATCATTACATTTGAAATATGTTTTAATACAATAGATAATTGTACAAGTTGACGCATCGTGTCACGGTCTATTACCTCTGCGTAAAGCGAGATATTTCTCTATTGACAGTTGTAATTAGGAACAATAGACAACTATTAATATCATAGATTGGCGGCACTAATGAGAAATTCACTAATATCTCCCTGAAGGGGCACGGGCAATTAAATCAGAGCAGGCGAAATATTTGATTGGCCCTCACAAGACAGTCATTTGATTAGTAATTTTATTCAAAACAAAGAAACAGTAAATAATAAAACGGTGCGATATATTTTGCGCTAATCGCTACGTAAGTAAGTGTACAAGAACCTACTTTCTCCATTGGGAAAGAAATTTTTCGCCTTCAAGTAACTTGTTGTTTTCTCCGGAGAAAATAGAATGGTAACTATAGTTTATCCTGTTTCTTCTTTTTTATTTTACTCCAGGGGACAAGTGGAGAACGGTGCAATAAAAAATCAGGGAGTTATCGTTGAAATGCTGTGTACTTTGATTTCTTTATATTTATATTTTGTCCCTCAAGAGTTTTGAAATAAATTTAGTGTTTTTCATATCAGCTATCACTTATTTCAGAACATTTTTTGTCCATGCGAACGTCATTTATATCTAAGGTTACAGAGGTTTTCGTACAACTGCTACTATTTATAGTTACTTCAAATCCTCTTCCTATTCCTGTAGTTGGTTCAATTTTTTTCATTTTTTAATGACTCAAAACTATCTACAATCTACAATATTTAGTAAGTATTGGTTTAACTTTCGCTATAGGATATTATTAATGGAAATATCCTGCCTTGCGCCACAGATGCTCTTCCACAACAAAACTACCCTCATATGCAACCAACATTTACCCATCCGACTCAAGCACCACCGCCTCCGCCATCATCAGACGGGTTCGTATTACGTCACAACATTTTGTTTATGATAGTGTAAAAAAAGGAAGGCTGCTTTGTTCGAAATGTGCGTTCGAATTTTTTCTTATTTAAAATTTAGAACAGATCATTCATTCTCCTTTTATTTTTGTCTTGATTTGAATGTTGTGCAAAACTTGCAGAAAATGCCTGATATAAAGCGGATCGAGAATTTGTCGTTTTTCAGGTATTAAATAATGTAGAAGGCGTTAAGGATATAAAAGTTAAGTGTTTAATTAATTTTTTATTTGCACTATAATTTTTATATTTTTTATTCTTTCTTTTATAGTTGTGAAGTCGTTAAAGCAGTTTTTGAAAAGCAACCGCCTTCCAACTTACGAAAGAGTAACTTCTTTCATTTCGTTTTGTCACTATACGACAAAAACAACAATCCTATTGAAACCGAGAAAGGTTTATTTAACGGTTTCATTAAAGAACTAGATGTGGATGAAGGAGATCCGAAAAAAAACGGAATTCAGTATCGGTTGAAATTTACTTTTGCGAATGGTAAGCAAAATCTCTGGATTTTCAATTCTAATTTTAATTTCGTTGCAGACTGTTTTATTGTAAACTTTTTAAAATCATCCTTAATTAAGATTCGGTATTAATTAGTATCACTTTTGATTTAGCAGTCATTAACTAGATTAAACAGTGCTTAGTTTCCATAAGGCAATACTTTGCTTTGATCATGGTCAATAGACTATGCTTTGATACAACATATTTTGGGGAGTAGGAGAGCTTACTTTACCGGACCGTAATAAAAAAACTCAGCATCAACGTGACTTCAACGTTTGTTAAAAAAAAGATATGTTATGTTTATATGAGGTTCTTGTAGCTAATTCGTTAATTGGATGTTTTGAACAATGTTCTTAAAATAAAGCCATGCAAGACCTGAAATGTTCTTCACCCGTAACTTGCCATTATTAACAAACTACAGTAGTCTCTCTAATTAGTGGACATCATTGGTGTACAAAATCTGTCCGCTAATTAGAGGTGTCCGCTTTTTAGAAAGTTAATATTTTTGAGCAATTTTTTGTTGTTAAGTCCAAAAATTGATGTATTTTGAGGTTTTGGGGGAAAATTGGATTATTTCCAACTTAGAAGAATAGAAAAATTAGATTTTAAGATATACGAAGATTTTTATTTCAACACTTTCTCGAGGTGTCTGCTAATTGCTTGTCCGCTATTTAGAAAGTTTTCTATGAGACTTTGACTAGGATTCGTCCGGTGTAATGAAATTTGTCCGTTAATTGGAGGTGTTCGCTTTTTTGAGTGTCCGTTAATTAGAGAGACTACTGTAACCAAAATTTTTAGTTACTTGGACAATGATATTTTTTTCTTTGTTTTTAAGTTTTGCTTTTATTTTAATTACAGGATATCAGAGTGAGCAAGATATATACGTGAAATTAATCGACTCGCAAAGCGGAGAGGTAAGTTATCACTAGTAAAAATTATTTTTCAAGAAATTAAAGGAAACGAAGAGCAATTAATAAGCTTGCAATGTCTTCTATGAGTCAGAAGATTGTGAATCTTGTTGTGATAAAAACACACATCTGTCATTTAAATTTGTAACAGAACGAATAATTGTCTAGCCAAATCTGAAATAAAAGTCTATGTGCTGGCTGAAAATTGCCTTGCTTTTTTTGAATAATATTTTGGATGTAAATATATTATTGTGACCAAATCATTGTAACCTGTTTTACAGATCATAAAGTATGAAGGCCAAGACAAAAACCCAGAGATGTGTCGCGTTTTGTTGACGCACGAGGTTATGTGCAGGTTAGTTAATAACATATTACCTCTGTTTTACTACTCCCTCTTTTGAGCCCCCCCTCCACCTCTAATAACCGCCCCTCTAAGTTTAAAAATAATTTTATAAGCGCCTTTTTTATATAAGAACCCGAGGCGGTTATTACAGGTACGATATTAATAAATTTAAAATTAAACGCTTAGGCAGTTATTGCAAAATGTTATCAAATTAGCGTCTGGGCGGTTACTGGAATTTATAAAGAAAAATATAGACAACATTACGCCAGGTCGGGTAGCTTTGATTTTATCATGGTTCAATATAACTAGCCGAACAAAAAACAACTGATAAAGACCTTGTTTCTTAGGTCATCCTATAACCCATCCTTTCTATAGATATGGTACTCTGGATCCTCCACCAAAGAGTAGAGACAACCAATCTTAAATCAAAATAATTTTATAACCGTTACCTCTTTAAAAACGTCCTTTTTAAATAACCGCCACCCTAAATTTCATAAAAAAGTAATGAATAGAGTATTTGGTGTTTTGGCTTGAGCAAACATCTAGTGATTATGCCCATAAAGTATGCCAATCTAAAAATTGTAATCGGTGTAAATCCTTATAAGAACTGTTGGAATAAACAAGGCAATCAATTTGTTGCCTCACTCACCACAGTTACAAGTCGCTGTATGTACCTGAATAAAATTTCTGCTGAGATTAATATCTTTATTTCTATGTCTTTAGTCGTTGTTGTGACAAAAAATCATGTGGCAATCGAAATGAAACACCGTCCGATTGTGTTGTGGTTGAAAGGTTAGTTTGTTTTAAGGATATAACAACCCATTTTTTATCTGAATGGAGATATTTTGTATTATATAGTGATTGTTTCCATTTTAGATATTTTGTAAAGTTTTTTATGAAATGCAATCAGAATTGTCTAAAAACAGCTGGAAATCCGAGAGATATGAGGCGATTTCAGGTATTGTTTATTTTAGTACCTACTGTTGAGGTCAAACTGTGCAATATGTTAGGGGCCATTCAATAATTACTAACTCCCAAATTCGTTGAATTTTTTTTTGCTTGGAGATGACATAAATATTCAAAACTTAAAAATGGAAAGGCTCTCTCACGTAGTGTTGTCGTTAGTCAATTTTATCTAGCATTTTCATTTTTAAAAAACTGGTTGCCTGCCATGTTGAGCAACATGTTGGTAGCTACAGTTTGACACTAGTGGCAATATTTAGCTATAGAACAAAACCTTATACGTTTATCGAAAAAATAAAATATTGTTATCTAATGTATCGGCGTGTTTACCGTAGATCGCTATAGCAACGACACCAGACATGAAGGATCCTATCGCGATCTCAACAAATATGTTTGTTCATAACAATTCCAAGCATGGCCGCCGCTCGTCATCTAAAATCAAACTGGAACCAATGGAAGCTCCACCACTAGTGAAAGCTCTCATCCCATCGGAGGGATGGACAAGCGGAGGATCTCAAGTCATCATTATCGGCGAGAATTTTTTTGAAGGCTTACAAGTCATATTTGGTAACTGTCTTGTATGGAGCGTCGAGGTAAAACATCGAGTCGAAATTTCAACTTTTAAAAGTCGGGCCCATGCTTTTTATTTTGAGATAATTTCTTTCTCTTCCTTTATGTAGGTGTTTTCTCAAACAGCACTTCGCGTGGTTGTCCCACCGCATCCGATGCCAGGAATGGTAGAAGTTGTCTTGGCGTTCAATTCACGTCCAATCTTTCACGGTGCACCGGGATGTTTTATTTACAATTGTAAGTAGAACCAACTATTTCATTCTTTGGAACAATGCTGAAAACAGTAAACTAATCAAAATATCTTTGTTTCAGCGTTAAATGAACCATCGATCGATTACGGATTCCAGCGTTTAACAAAGTTGCTTCCAAGACATCAAGGAGATCCAGAGAAAGTACCGAAAGTAAGTACGCCAAAGTCTGTATATAGTCCTCGATAAATTAAAAAAAGTGTCCTTCGCTTACAACTATCCAGTATATGATTGACCTTCTGTTTCCCCACGTACCACTTTGGACCTACTATGTTCGCATGTTGGTAAAAATAGCCTAGAATAATGACTAAAAATATGTTTTATTCCAGGAAATCATTTTAAAAAGAGCTGCAGACATGGTGGAATCGATTTATTCTGCACAAGGCATGTCGTTCATCCCATCGCCAACTCCGCAAACTATGATGAACGCGATGAGACCGATGCCCAACAACTCCACCAGTTATCCACCGCCGTCGCCGTATTATCCTTACCAAACAGCCATGTTGATGCCACCCCGTGCGCAACAACGTCCAGACATTATGATGACTGACACTTGCATGGAAGGGTCAACCGATGACGTATTTACTGAGGTCCGTTTTCCAATATTATTATATCGGATTTGTCTTAACCTACATGTTAGAGTTCACAGTGAGCAATACTTCGGTTTTAAGTTATATTTTTGTTTTGTTTTTTATCTAGGAGCGTGATGAGAACAACAACCAGCCAGATAAACGTATGAAGATGGACATGAAATCGAGCAGTTACAAACCGAGTATGACTCACGATACTTCCTTTGTTCCAACACAAATCAATTCTTCTTCGTTTCTCGGTCCTAACAAGCACTCCATGGGCATGATGTACGGCTACTCAGGAATGAACGTTACTTCGGCACCACACTCATTATATGGAACGAATCAAGGTGACGTATGATCAACATTTTGTTTTGTTTAAAAAAGTAGCCTTAAATTCGTCTACTTCATATATACACAATAAATTCATGGCTTGTGTGATAAGTAAAAACGTCAAAGGAATGATGTACGTGTCTCTTGCAAGTATTCTTACAAAGTCGAAGATAGAGCCGATTGCAACAAAATTAAGTCGTTAAAATATTCATTTCATAAATTTCGTCATTTTTGGTTTTTATTGGGTATTTGTCTCTTTTAATACCCTCCATCTGTTTTATAGGAATTCAAGCTTCCCCAATGCTGCCACCAACGCCACAGAGCTTACCACCAACTCACAATGGTTCAAACAATGTCTTTCAGTTCGGTAGTACAAACAACTTACAACAAAAGCAAAACAACTTTCAGCAAGTCTCTCCGCAACAAATAAGGGAAGGAAGTCCGAGTGTTACGCCAAACGGAATACAAGGTATATTAGTGAAACCACCGTTACCTTAAAAATGGGAACCAGGAAATGATCTGCCTTGTGGTATTTCGTGTTCGGTACACTTAATTTTTGTGCTTTCATTTTTTTAGATGTTAATATTCCATCAGCAAGCTACGAAGACGAACAACAATACCAATCCATCACTAACTAAACTTTGAGAAGTTCGATAACCATTTGTAATATAGTCCAACAAAGGAGGTTTAAACAAAAAGTATCGATATGGCTGCGCGTTAAAAACCCTACATGCATACAACAGCCAAAATATTGGTCAGTAAATATGCCATTTTAAAAATGGCGCTAGAATTGTGCAGGAGGGGGGATTCGTGTTCCACATAAAGATGTAGCCAGGACAGATCATTTCTATATGTGCTTCTAAAACAACTTTAGTACTTTCTAAATCCAGCAATAGCCTTACATAAAGACTTTCCAACAACTTTTGTTACTCCAAAGATTTCTCGGAACGAGATTGGGTGTTATTTTTTTTCTTATATAAGTAGGCTTAACTTAAGCTAGTATTTTGTAAATTTTGTAATCGGATGCTTTGAGCAATGTGTTTCTTTCAGTTACAGTGTTTATACATAGATTTTAATATATTCGGTATGACAAGTGTGTTTATATATATGCCAATCAGTATCGTACCTTGTCGGCCATTATGACACTGAATTTATTTAATATTTCGCGAGTTAGTAAAAAAGTGCACCCCTTGGTTTTTTAAAAAATGTTTCTCACAAAGACAGAAGTGCAAGGGTCCTTGGGAAATGGCCGACAAGGTATTAAACTTGTGACTAGTTTTTATGAAATACTATCTAGTCGAAAATAAAGACTTTCTAGGATTCATTGTAGAGAATCTTAATATATTTTTTACAAGATGTGTATCTAATTTATTGTGTTATATTAATTTTTATTTTTACAAAGTAACTTGATCTGTGTTTTTATTTTGAGTTCATGTCAACCCTCAACCCCATTAAACTTACACGTTTTTCTATTGCTTGTCAGAAGTCATGGTGGCAGCAAATTTTTAAAAAACAAGATTCCAGAACTATTTTGGCTCATTCAGGCTGTGACAATTTACGGAAAAAAACATGAGAAGAAAATCCGTTCCAAAACAAAGGGGTAATGTAATCGATCATAAGTACTAAAAATTAGTCAGCATTCAACAGAAAAAAGTTTTGACCCGCAAATTTTTAGTATCTTTTTTTTTTAATAGAGTTAACTCGCGGTAAATCGAACACCGGTTAACTCGAACTTTAAAACTCGAACTTTAAAACTGTTTTCTTGGGTTCTCTTTCAATTTTCTTAATACCTTCTTATAAAAATATTCGTTTAACTCAAACAATCGTTAAGCCGAACCCCTTTTTGCATATTTCTTCGGATAACTTAACTTGGCTCAATATTTTTAAATTTCTTCTATTTGGTTAGTTCCTGCTTCATTTTTTTCATATCATATATTTTGCCTGTCCAGCTTCGGTCATCAACTACTTCGCTAAAGCTAGGATTTCAAATGAAAACCAAGCTGACGCCAACTAGATACTGATGATCCTTTCAAGGATCTTAAGATCAGTTAGAGAAAGGCTGGCAGTTCACATCTCCGAGTTCTCCGAAAGATATGGTATTTATGGATTGTTTCGTCAAGACTGCCGAGTCGATAATGAACGACGAAGAAATTATATCTGATGTGTTGAGTGAGGAAGATCTTAAAATTGAAAAAGACGAAGGTGGGGACGACCTCAATCGGGTGATGTAATTAGAGCACTGGAAGTAGTCTTAACTCTCGATAACTCGAACATCTTGTTAGGTCGAAATGTGTCGGGGCCTTAATCCTACAAACCCTTCTCAGGCTAAAGAAATCTCACTCGAATGATCGGAAACCCGAATGTGTCAAACTTGTCGGTCCCTCAGAGGAATTTCTCTCTACAAGTTGAACTTTTCTCGTCAAGCTTTTTCAGTAGAAATCGAACAAATGAGGATGAAAGTACGGCACCAACTCGTCAACGAATGAAATCGATAATACGCTGGAAACGATGCAAGACCTCTCCATTTTCAGTACACATGGGAGCGAAATTTGCTCTCTTGTATTGAAAATGGAAAGATTGTTAGCCTGGGAGTGAGTTGAAAACCTTAAACAAAACTTCGCAACAGACTTTCGTCTTACCAAAGGTCCCGTGAAGGTTCGGGTTATTGAGAGTCAACTGTACTGTAAGTATTTCCATGATATTCAGTGACAACGGGTGTATTTACAAATGTGTAAACTAAATAAACTCAATTGTGTAAAAAATTTATCAGAAGAGCTAATTATCCTTTTCACTTTTTTATTAGCAGGATTAAATTAATTTTTTCAATGTGCTGACCATCCTGGAAGAATGCACTCCCAGTGAACAGTGTACCCTTGGAGCTGTACCATACTGGAGCCGAAAACGAAGAGCTGAGGTAATGGGTCAAGAATTCAAATGGAAGTTTTTCTGCAAGCATTGCCCAGTAAGCTGGCAAAAATTTCACACGCTCGTTGCTGGAAGAATAAAACTGCCCGCAAACCGTTCTGTTGAAGGACCACACGCTGGAAATGGTTATAAAATGAAAATATAATAAAAAACAAAGATAATTAAGTGAAAATTGTAGATACTTAAATTTCGGGTTGCAAAAATTCTATTGTGAAGTTAATGTGAATTTTGTGAAGAGGGTATTCGGAATTAAGTCTGAAACATCGCAATATTTGAACATACCATCTCATCATATAAAAGTGCGGTCGTGATAATTAAATAAAAGAAGAAGCAGAAAACTTTATAACATATTTGAATTAAAAATCATCTAAAAAATTCCATCAATTCAAATAAATAACCAGATGAAATTTTAATAAAAAATCTAGGTGTTGTTACAAAATTCAAAGAACTACATTCTTCGTGATGTAATTACAAAATAACATTACAAACCCTTATTAAAATATACACTATGTAGATCGTCTCTTTTTTTGCGCACTGCATCTTGTAATTCTGGTTCGAGTTTCGATGTTGCTATGGAACTACACGATAAAGCAACAAAAAAAATGACACATTTTGCTAAATTTAAACAATTCGTAATAAAGGTTTGAAGGACCCGTTACCTTATTTGCGGAAATATCGCACAACACAGAGGTGTGGCAAACATCAGGCTAAAATACAAAGTGGTACGGAATAAACTACAGATAAATCGCGTGAAAGAATCAAACTTAACAAATGTAACCCCACTGTCTTTTTGTAACCCCACTGTCTTTGTGTAACCCCACTGTCTTTTTGTAACCACGCTGTCTTTTTGTAACCCCACTGTCTTTTTGTAACCCCACTGTATTTTTGTAACCCCACTGTCTTTTTGTAACCCCACTGTCTTTTTGTAACCCCACTGTCTTTTTGTAACCACACTGTCTTTTTGTAATTCCAACAAACAAAATTTATCACCTTGTTTTTCCATAAAATTTCTCTTAAAAAAGCAAATTAAATGTGGAATAA
The DNA here is from genome assembly GCA_030067915.1 of Hydractinia echinata. Classification (NCBI taxonomy): domain Eukaryota; kingdom Metazoa; phylum Cnidaria; class Hydrozoa; order Anthoathecata; family Hydractiniidae; genus Hydractinia; species Hydractinia echinata. The sequence goes on along the minus strand of JASGCC010000097.1, from coordinate 1,224,564 downwards.
ATGTACTCACATAAATCCAACCATTCCAATTTGAAGTGGACCTGCTAGCCATGGCATACGCTAAAACAGTTGTCAAAATATAAGGCTGGTTTATTACTATACAGGCTTTTTTGATAAGTAACATGAATAATTGGTTGCGAGAAGATAATTTTAATCGCGCCGAATATTTCTATTCAGGTGTGCGAAAATTATATTATGCGAAACTGAAAATTAAGGAATAACGAGTTTTAAAATTTTGATTATATAGCCCTTTTTTCACACAAAATTACTCATTACTGAGCGCCGTGTACAACAATCTGCTTATATAACGAAAAAAAAAGATTCTGAAAGTTGAGCAAAAAGATGCACATAAAATCGTAAAAAATGCGCAAAAATGAAATGTGTGCTGAATCTAGGTGCTCAAAAATAAATAAAAAATAAAAAAGGGCGAAAAATTCATAAATGAAGGTGTACCAACCAACCAACTTACTTTCATGAAAGATTTTTTTTCTAAATTGTTCATTATGATTGGAGGAATAGCTAAAAAAAGCAACAAACAAAAAAATCAATGAATTACCTTCAAACTCGCATCAGGCACAGTTAAAGTATAGTATAACCCAGTCCTTCTATCGTATCGGCTTTATACATAAAAGTCACTTGGGACAACAAATCAAATTGCCCCCTCCCCCACCCCCAAAAAAACTTGCCCGGCCTCATACGATAACAAATATAATACTTTTCAGAAGACCTTTAACATTCCAGACATAAACAAATTATAAAATTTATGTTTTTGAAACATTACCATGTGTAACGAAATAAAGAATAGAAAGTGGTTTAGTGTAAAATGATCAATGACGTGAATTGGAAATGAGGAAATTATTTTTTAGCCATTTTATCCTAGAATGGAAACAATAGTAAAAACGTCTTCCGCCAACCAACATGGGTTGGACAAGAACTCTTCATTAGACAGACAGTGTCCATAAGGAGTTGTTATTCTTCCAGTTCTATGCCACCCCACTTGGCATTCATTATTTTAAACATTATTAAAAAGCCTCACTCACCCATTCCAGGTGAGGCCATTACAATTCTTGAAAAGACAGTCATCACAACAGCATGGCGAGCAGCTACCTACAAAAGCAAATGACACAAACCTGTGACTTTCGCTGTCACGTGGTATAACAGAACACAGTCCTTTACCTTTGATTCACCTAGTCTATTTCCATTGTCATCGAATACAGGTATACCATGCAACAATTCTCTAAACACTCGAAAAATAATAGTTTTACTTAAAGTTGTTTTAACGACCTTGAGAACTTCACTTTTTGAAATATATTTTACCTTTGTCGCATAAGAGGGATGTTGACACAGTTAGCAGCAGCGACAGCAGCAAAGGGGACATATCTTCCTACAAGTGGTGGCAACGACTAAAAACAGTTTCAAATATATCAAGTACTTTACTCACTTTTTTTACGAAAGAATTCCGTGCTATAAATAAATGTAGAATTTATTTTTGCAGGTTTCCGCTAGATCTGCAAAAAGGTTGCCCTTTAAATTTTTATTTCAAAAGGTCAAACATCAAACATTTACCTAGCAATTAAATTGAGCTTTATGCAAACTTTAATAAATATGATTTTTGACTTTGGTTCTACAGTATACTAAATTTGTAGCTGACTAGTCGTTAGCACGTAGAAAAATCGGAATTTCGCGAATATTGCGAAATAAAGTTCCCGATTCTCAGTAAATTTAAATCCGAAAAAAAATATTTCTACAATAAATTCTCCTGCAGAAAAGTTCTACAAATAACTTTGAACTTATCTCTGGGTAAAAACATTTATGCTTACAGCAAAAAATCCTTACTTTCACCATAGAATTTAAACCTAAAGCAACTATTAATGCAGCACCTGTGGCTGATACATACGCCTGCGACAACATCCTAAAAAGACAATGTATTCATTGATAAGACTTGATCTGTGCACGCACATTGAAAAAAAATTCTCCATCGTGGATGGCTCCGTCTTACTTTGTAGAGATAGGTTGATCGCCACTTCTGTTAGTGTAATTCACAACAGCATTAAAAGACTGATTAATCCACTGCCAAAATATTACAGCAGGTGTTGTCCTATAGAAAAAAATATCAAATCTAATTCTCAGGAGAACATCACTATGAAATAATCAACTTAAGATAGAAATTTTTTACAGAAGAAAAGATGGTGGAATTAAAGTTAGCACATGGGACTTTGAGAAATGCAAAATAAAAAAATGTGAATGATCTCAAATAGCTATCCCTATGATATCATATGGATAATATATGGAATTGTATATTGATTTGACTTAAAATGTTTCGAGTAATACAAAAGTTCTTTTTAAAAATACTTTGCAGTTTTAATAAGTTTTTCAAACAACAATGAAGTAAGCACAATCAGCGTGTAAAAGCAGTTATTACGCAAAGTGAGAAATATATGAAAATGACATACTTATAAAACGTCATCATAGCACCTGTAATTGTCATATTCATTGGTACTTGCGCTGACATTCTACCAATCAGAAGTTGCTTTTCACCAGTGTCTGGATGAAACGCAGAAGAATATATTTTCTTCGCAGTCCATACTTCTTCATCTAAAGTGCCAGCAGGTTCAATACCAAGTCTATAAATGAACTATTGTATGCAACTGCAGAAAGCTGATTGGAGTACTTATTTATTAGTTTTCTTATTCTAATAAATTCAGTGTTAATTTGGTATATACCAGACTAAGGTCTAAGAATGCTTTTTACCTGTATTTCTCAACTAATGTTTTTGCGGCTTCTAAAGTTGCATCATTAGCAAAAAGATTTCGTGGATCAGTGACATTAAAAAAATGTTTTGCTCGACCGGTGAATGTATCTTGTAACCACCTTGGGCTGTCTATTAATAAACGACCATTTGAATCTTTCGGAGCTTCTGTCATATCAAAATAAGTTTTTTATTCTGGAAATATTAGGTAGATGTTATTATTTGGATAGTAAATTTAAAACCAAATCAAATCAAACCAAACATTAATCCTACCAAAATTGGACTCACAAAAATTTCTTGTGAAAAATATTCCTAATAAATTATGAATATGCCTCGTATATATTATAATTATGTCTTGTATATTATGTTATAAAACAAAAAAACAAAAATTGATATTTATTTCTGATACCTTACTTCATAGACATACATTTCTTCCCTTTTGAGTCCAGGCTTATAATTTTTATGCTGACACTTGTATGTTTATTTACAAAATAAATAACAGCAAACATGAACTTAACATTAAAAAAAAGATGGAATGAAGTGATGGCTTAATGATTCTTGCACAATGTTGTGATATTATCACAATCAGTCAAACAACTTATTATACCAATTAAATGGAGATAAACGGTATTTAAACAACAAAATGATAAAATATTAAGCTGAATTATTAGATGGTTAAACAAATGTTATTGAATTTATGAATATAATTATATTTAAAAAAATTAAATTGAGAAATCAAAACAATGTCGGTTTCAAACATAGTTGTTAACAATGGGACTAAAAAAGTTCCATTTTTACATTTTTACATAAAATAATAAAACGCTTTAAAAGAAAATTGAACAGAAGCATGAAGCATTTATCCCTTTCCAGGTAATTTAAATATAAACAACCCTTAGCATGTGAGCACAAAGTATACACAAATTACTTTTTAATATGTCAGGAAAGAATTGTGTTGTTAATAAAAAAAATGATACAATTTTGGGATGCTTCCTTTTAAGTGTTTAAAAGAAAAGAAAATAGACATGTTCAAAAAAATAATAAAAAAATTTAGAAAAATTAACCTGGCTTTTCCATTCTAATGCATTTCTACTTTGAGCTTATTAAAAATGTTAAGTAGTTTATAAATCAATTTCTGAATGTATGTATACAAAGAAGTTCTTTTAACAATAGTTTACCAAGTACAGATGAAACAAATGTATTAAGACTAATAAATAAACACAAATTCAGCAATAATTTATATGCTTCAATGATTTGTAGTTTCAAAACAAAGCATTATATTAACCACAGGTAGGTAATCTGAGTCCTTCAGAAGTCAACTTAACAGCTGAAGTATTATTTTTACTATGTAAATTAAACATCAGAAGATGATAATTTTATATTTATTTTTTCTAAATTACAGAAAAGCTGGGTTAAAATAGACAACAAAAATATGAACCCAGTTAAGGCAAAGAAAAATTAAGAAAAGTAAAAAAATTAAACTCTTATATTATACATAGGTACTATAATCTTTATTTTTTTACTGAAAAGAACAATAAGTATTAACAAGGCTTTTTAATTATTTTATAATTTTAAAATACATAAAAATTACAAAACTTCTAATAAATACAACTAATTTCCACTTCTTTTTCATATATTTTTATGACAGAAATTTTTGTGAATCACGTCATTCGCAAAAATTTATAGAATTTCTCTAAAATTTATTTTCGCGAATAGATCAATTTGGATACTTTGTGGGAAAATATTTTCCATAACTTGGGCATAATTCAAACTTTTAGCTGAAAACAGATTATGTTGTGCTACCTTTGGAATTTGGAATTAATAAGTTTTTTGGTAAGGATTTATTTATTTTTTTGTGAGTTTTTGTTTTCGCGAATCAAGCAGAAAACTATTTTTGTTAGATTTTAATTTCTCAAATGAGATGTCAATTTACAATATTCACCAAAATTTCTGCTCGTGGAAATTTCTGACCTTAAAGTAACTAATATTTTCTTTCAACCCTTGTTTAAGGCTCAATTTAAATATAATTTTGTTTTCCGTTAAAAGTTATTTTGGTTTAAACAATAAAGTTTCCCAGCTTTAATGATGTACGATAGTGGCTTTTTAGAGTTAGTTAAGAACTGTTAATTAGGTTTAAATATTATGTCGAAATATAAAATATCCCATCCAACCCATGCTAGCACAGAAAATGAACGTTAAGCTGGTAATGATGATTTTGAAATATGTCTTTATATATAACCTTAACAGTTCAGTAACCTCATCTTATTAATCTTGTACATAAAAATAAACAAATTTTCTTGATAGTTAAAAAAGATTTACATGAAATTATCCAGACCTGGCTGGGTGACGACAAACATATATATAAATATTTCAAGTCCAATTTGAGGAAATTTTCCTTTGACACAATGAGCCAACTTTGTGCAAATTGAATATAAGCCAAATTATCATGTCTAAAATTAAACTTGGAATAGGTTACATGAATAAGACATGCATTTTAAAGTTGAAATGTTGGTATATAAGGCTTAATAAAAAAAATTCAAATTTTGATGTCAGCATTGCAATTATTTATTATTTGATGTCTAGAAAGTAACACTAACTTGTTTACTTCATGTTTTAAATAAAAATCATTTTCAATAAAAACAATGTTTAGTTATAATCATTCCATTGGTTCCAAGGACATTTCCATTGCTACCTTTAACATCTCTTCTTCTGACATATCATTTACATTATTCATTGGTTCGTTACTTGGCTCTGATTTTTTCTCTGCTAGTTTCTCAAAAAAGTTTAAACGCTTGTCACGAACAGCAGCAGCATCTACAGGGATTGCTGGTTCAGAGTCAATAACAATTGTTTTATCGGTTTGTTCTGGATTTTCCTTTTTCACAGAGTTTTTTAAACGTTGTGAATTTGCAAACTGTTTATAATCTTCAGTTGAGACAGGACAAAGTCTAAGTAATTGCTCAGCTTCACATTCTGGAAATGTTCCAACAATGACATATATAGAATATCCTTCGGCCTGAAGTTGTGCTAACAACAAACTTAAGTATGTGTCAGAAATCAATTCAGGGTTAGACTTTATAGAGTTTAAATTAAACCACTGTTGTCCTAATTTACGTATTGTCAACCAGTGGTTCTGTTGATTACATATATAGGCAGTTTCTGCAACAGGATTTTGTCGTGTTTGCTCAGCAGCTGGACTATTATATTGTATCATTTCTAAGTTCCATACCTCCAAAGCTTTACAAATAACTTGAATGGAGAAATATCCACTGTCATCCATGTTTGAAGAAGGCTGTTGCATAAAATTATAATATTCCATTGAGTTTACACTACCTTCTGCCATCCTTTGGCGCTCAGCATCATCCAAGTTTTTAGCAATGGTTGCTAAATCTACAGCATTAAAATAAGGCCCTTGTAGTAGTGAGTTCAAACAATGTTGTGCACACAAAGCTCCTTCCTGTTTTTCATGAAATATTGACTCCATTTCTAAACATAAAAAATATATAGAGAGCTATACACTATATAAATAAATATATATATAGAGTAAATACAATTCAAGTATATAGAATTAAGTATATTTTCAAGTACAAATTTATAATTTTCCAGCATACTTTCAGGACTTCCAGTATAGCAGAGACTTCAAGGACAGTATCTATATAATTTTAAGTATATCTAAGTACACCATTTTTCTTCCTGCCACATAAAGCACCTTTGTAAAATAAGAATACAAAACGTAACAAATGCTGTATGAATGTGAAAGGTATATAAAAACACAAAAATCTCATTTCCTTTTGGATAAATTTTAAAACTAAATTTTTTAATACAATATTTTATATGATTTCATTTTTATGGCTGCTAATTTTTTATGTATTTTTACAAAACACATTGATAGCAGAATATCATGTAGAAATATTTGTAATAAAATAAATAAATACACCAACAAAGTTAAAAATATTTGTTGCCATTATTCTACTCTTCTTAAATCTACATTGTAGAAAAAGTGAGGATATTTGTAGAATAATGGAAAATGAAAGGAATCATGGAGAGAAATTCTGTATAGTGACTTTAAAGTTGAATTATGAACTATATAGACCTACAATGTAAGGGGTAAGAACAAGAGGTGGTTTATCACCAACATCAGGACAACAAGGAGAAGACCTCAGAAATGGTATACAACACGATAGAGCTACAACAAATGATCAAGGGGGAATACCTGCAACAAATGATCAAGGAAGAGCACCTGCATTAACAAAGGCAGAGAAGAGAAAAATGGGGAAAGTAAGTCAAGATGGGCTGAAGTAGATCCTGACGATATGAAAACATTTATTGGCATACTTTACCTAAAAGTGTGATGTTTTAAAATAGCTTCTATTAAAATTACGTGAAAGTTGTAATATTGTTGTATAATATTTTCTGAAAGTTGATAAAATTGCCTAAAAGATGATATATAAAAATTATTGGAAACGAAATAAAATTGAAGACGTTAAAAGGCGCTAAAAAAATGACCCCTCCTTTACTAATGCATCTCCAATTACAAAACTTTTAGTTTTTTATGATTGATGTTTACTGTTTTTTATGATTGATGTTTACTGTTTTTTAATCACAACACAACATTGATCTAAAACGGTCTGAAAATTATAGTGTAATTATTTTCCGTTTTGAAGATATTTTCAATTACTTTTTAAATCGAATTACAAACCATAATTCGTCAATACGTCGAAAATACGTCATAACTCGAGATCTGTTCACACTAACGAATTAAATTTAAAATTGTTTCTTAGATATAACATCTGTCTTTAAAAAAACAAACCTGCTATTTCCATTACTGTTTGTGAGCAAGATGCTTATACAAGAAGGAGAAAGGCCTAAGTGAGTTGCAGTACTGGAATTTTTACGAGAAGTGGCACCAGGTGACATCTTAGGTGAAATACGGGATGATGCGTATAAAGTAACGATGAAAGAATTCTGTGAGACTGTAGATATCCCTTTATTACAACAAACTTTATAAGATATGTATAAAATATATATGGAAAATAAAAAGCATTAAAAAATATTTATTTATGTTCGTTAGGATGGAAACCTTGGGGTTGATAATAAACACTTTCATTTTTTTGGAAGAAATCCTGTCTCTTTACTTCTCAATATTTTCTTTTTCTCCTTCCTACTTTGGTCTCCTCGTGAACAGAACTATCTCCACTCTCAATGCGTTCCTTGTCAATTGCACGGGGAATCGACGAGGTATGATTCATCAGAGTCGTATTTGCTATCACTGGATAAAACATCTATTATTTTCTTTCGACTTACGCACTATATGTTTAATTTGCGGATTATTTTTTATTTTCATATTTGCTTAGCTGGAGAGTCGAAACACCTTCTTCTAAATTTTTTCTTTATTTTGAAGGAGCAAAAGCTTTACGACGATAAGTAGACATTTTTTAATATTTTATATAGCTTAATGTTGTTAGTTTGTTAATTGCTAATGTTTCCAGAAAAAACACAATATTAGAAAGACAAATGTATTTCATTTAACAACTTTGTGATGTTAATATAAAGCGATATTTGGCGAAAAGGGGTGAGGATGCTGGGCAAGCAAAATGACACAAAACTCTCCTGCGCGTGTACCCAATTTAATAACACTCTCCGTGACACCTATCCTAATCTCATAAAGCGCATTTGTTTTCAACAACTGTCCTTCGTTGTTCCCTTCTCACAATTTTTTACAACTGTCCTTCGTTGTTTTCTTTTCTCTCTCTTTTTTACAACAGTCCTTCGTTGTTTTCTTTTCTCTCTCTTTTTTACAACAGTCCTTCGTTGTTTTCTTTTCTCTCTCTTTTTTACAACAATCCTTCGTTGTTTTCTTTTCTCTCTCTTTTGTTTCCTTTCTCTCTTTTTTATTACAACTTTTGTTGTTTCCTTTATCTCTCTTTTTTGCAACTTTGTATTTTCCTTTATCTCTCTTTTTTACAACTTCTCATTGTTTCATTTCTCTCTTTTTTAAAACTATTCGTGTAAAATTGCCCTTATCTCATGAGTACGCACACACCACAAAACGAAGGCTGACGAAGTATTCACTCTCCTAGGTAACAACTACCTGTTGTACCTTCCTTTCCTTTAACCGTCTCATTGTTTACTACGCTATGTTATAACATACACCTGAGCTTAACACACCGTATCCTTGCTGGGGTACACGCACGATGACACACCATAAACAGTACACTCACAAATGCTGCCCAACATGAACACCAAAAAAAACCAAAAAAAACATTAGAGCTTGAGGTAGGCCAATTGCTTCCACCACTGGACAAAAATCTTGGTGATTCATAAAGCCAAATCGAATCAATGCAAGGAAACCGTGTAGCTAAAGCAATTGGACAGGACGGCCGGTGAAGATTCATGTCCATGCTGACCCACTCGATGTGGTGACCATGATACCAAGGGACGCCAAGATCCAGTAGTGATAAGGTTGAACATAAAAAAAAAGAAAAAAGTGTTAAAATGCATTGGGTGGGTGGGTGGGGAAATCTTTCGTTGTTTTTTGAAGACAATGTTGTCAGCTTAGGTCAGAGGCCAATGTGATGTGAAATTCTTAATTTATAGGCCATTGGTAACAGAGGCTAGGCTCATTGGCCTGGTTAATTGAGACAATACCCAATGTGGGTAAACAAAACATCATGCACCAATTTTGAAGCTCAATATAGTGTTTTTATATTTTAGTTCACCCAACCAGCTAGCAACCCAACTGGAAACTGCAATTAACATGAGCTAAACTGTGTTTAGCTCCATTTAATTGCTAATGTTTCCAGAAAAAACACAATATTAGAACGACAAATGTATTTCATTTAACGACTTTGTGATGTTAATATAAAGCGATATTTGGCGAAAAGGGGTGAGGATGCTGGGCAAGCAAAATGACACAAAACTCTCCTGCGCGTGTACCCAATTTAATAACACTCTCCGTGACACCTATCCTAATCTCATAAAGCGCATTTGTTTTCAACAACTGTCCTTCGTTGTTCCCTTCTCACAATTTTTTACAACTGTCCTTCGTTGTTTTCTTTTCTCTCTCTTTTTTACAACAGTCCTTCGTTGTTTTCTTTTCTCTCTCTTTTTTACAACAGTCCTTCGTTGTTTTCTTTTCTCTCTCTTTTGTTTCCTTTCTCTCTTTTTTATTACAACTTTTGTTGTTTCCTTATCTCTCTTTTTTGCAACTTTGTATTTTCCTTTATCTCTATTTTTTACAACTTCTCATTGTTTCATTTCTCTCTTTTTTAAAACTATTCGTGTAAAATTGCCCTTATCTCATGAGTACGCACACACCACAAAACGAAGGCTGACGAAGCCAGCCCAGCATCCCCAAATTTCCCCAAATTCTTAAGTCCTACCACATGACATTGCTTGTGTGTACAATATATAACAAGATAACAGTTTTCACAAATATCAATCAGGGCACAAATAGAACCCTGTCCTAAAATTATGGACAACTTCATCACAGGGAAAATGTCATAACAATGACACCCATAACGTCCGAACACAACTACGACAGCATCATGGAAATGCAACACAAGAACAAATATCACAGTAATACAGGAATTGTGTCCCAAAATTTAGTAACACCACTGAGGCATGCGAAACAGATGGTCACATCAAACTTACATTCCAGCAGTTAAAAGAAGCAAATTTAAAGGCAAGCAAGATCAAATGTGAAATGTGTGTTCCCCTATAGTATTGACTAAACACCGCCCATACCACCATGAATGTTGGCAATAGAGGAAGCTTATGTAATGCAAGCATGATCAAATGTGGAATATGCATATCCTTTCTTTTAGAGAACAGAACCCTAAAGTAAAATTAATGAAAATCGAAAGCTGGACCATATGAAAACTCCTACTCACTACGCATCGAGCACCAACAAATTAATGTGCTTCCCTTCATTTTAAAAGAAACCCCTTGCCACCAGGGATGTGTGTTAAATGTAAATAGCAGTTCCAAATAGAAGCCTGACCTTATTTACCAATCACTCTGGGGCAAATTTGAACATAGCCATAGAAAAAGAATCACCTGAGAATCACCTTGTCATCATGGATGTATGCCTAATATAAAGGGAATACCTAAAATCGGAAGCCTAACCGTATTTATACCCCCAACCACCCCAAATTAAGGGCCCTGACAATAAAAGCATTTCCAGATTCCAAAACTGCACAAAATATATAGTCTGATCGAACAATTTTGGGTATCATTCGAAAATGCGGCTATGTGAAATGCTTACAAAATTGATCCTAAAGACTGTACACATATGGCAAAAAAAATAAAAAAATTCCATGTTAAAGTGGGGCAGGATCGCCCAAGTAGAAACCGCCAATGAGAAGACCAGGTGGATCCAAACTAGTAATCGGTTGAAAGCAACGCAGAACTCCACCACAGGCGTTTAATAAGGTTCCTTGCGCCCAGGAGTCGAGTTAAATTTTATCTCAACTCAGGAGTGTTTGACGAGGCTGAACTCTCTGGTTTTACGGTAGTCCAACTACATTTAGCCGCATTTCGCCGACTGCCGCGCGATGCCTTGTTTTCTGTCGTAAAATAGTCGACTTCGGCGGCCGCCGAAATGTGGACTTTTGACCCTCTTAAACAAAAGAATTTTGACGCAAGAAGAATCGCGCCGAAGTGTGGACTTTTGGACTCTTGTAAAACAAAGAATATGTGACGTCAAGAAGAATCTCGCCAGAAGTCGTCGAAATCCACGGTAAAATAAAGATTGAAGCCGGTAGCCGGTAGCCGGTCGGTTTGACAGGGTCGGATTCAACATGTCTAAAGGCTAAGGAAGTTTGTATTGACTTGCAGCAAGTAAATGGAAGGTTTGAACACATGATTGGGGAATAAAGTTGAGCAAGGTTGCTAAGAAGAAACATTACTGGAAAACATTCTCTGTGTCGCCTGTGATTGCAGAAGAAAAGCAGTTTGGCAGAAAAGCAGGCTTTGAGTTAACAAAATCATAGCATTAACTCCAATGACTACGTTCTCAGGTACATCTGTTGACTTTGTGCCAGCAAGTGTGAACATGAAACTGTTTATAGTTTCACTTTCAACAAATCTAAAAAGCTCTGTGTCGAATTCAAAGTGCTTGTGTTGTCTTGGGGTTATTTAAGTAACAAGACACCCGATAGCAACACAACAAACCGAATAGCTGCATAACAACTTTGTATGTTACTTTTGCAGACCCAAAGCTTCTGGCAATAGACACTTTCTAAACGATTTCTTAACATGCCACAAGGCCACGGACGAGAACACTAGTTTTGGGAGGATGACCTCGACAAGACTTGATGATATTTTGGTTTAAAAGCTCTAATCTCATATCGAAATAATTCCTGGGAACGGTGTTAATTATAAAATTAGGAAAAAAGCATGGTTTTAATTAATGGGTGAAATGACAAAGGTTGTTCACATTTTCACTAAAGAAGTTGTCATGCTGATAGGCATGGAAAACGCCTGCTGCTCCACCAACATGCCAAAAATGACCCAGCACGCACACGCATACAACCCTATCCAGATGGACACAAACATGTGTAATAATGTAGTTAATGATATCTGTTTTTAAATGATTTTGTTTTGTTAAAAATTCAAGTATTTATAGTAATTATCGCATAACAGCTAGGTATTTTCTAGTTTGATTCAACATTTTAAAGTCTGAGCCAAAAACGGTTACCGAAAAATAAAACAGTGCTTTTCCCGGCAGGCTAAGGGCTAAATATTTTTGACTGAATGTTGTGCTAAATCAGTGTTCATTCACTTGTTGTGGTATAGGCTGTGTTGTTTTCAACCAGCGATTGCTGCTTAAAAACCAAATTTTATATAGCGGCCTTTACCCGTACAAAATCATGATACAATTTTTCCATTTTTATTTGATTTCTCTGTTGTTGTTTACGGTGTACTATGATCTAATAATACAAATAAAACCTATTTACATATGCATTTTGTGTTGTTGTTTTTGCGTATTCCTCTATGAGTCTCCTTTTTCATGTGATTAAATGTTTGAAATAGATGAAATATGAAAAGTCCTCATCAGTAATTGATACCGTAATATTAGTAATTAGTAATAGATGCATGCCTTTTACAGAATCTAGTTTCTCAAAATTTATAGTCTCAATATTGGCCAAAGCTATTATATTCACCCATAACCCACGAAACAAGCCCGCAAACACCTCCCTGGATGTGGAAGAAAGAAGTCCTTCTGGCTAGCTAATTTTAGTCTTAATTCTTTAGAAAACATTTGGCTGTAATTTAAAAATGTATTATAAGATTGGAAAGTGAAAACACGAGGCCAAAATTTCACGCAGATAAGATTGCAAAGTGAAAACACGAGGCCAAAATTTCACGCAGATAAAGTTTACTATATACAGGTTGGAGCAGGATCGTATCATGATAGTCTATCGCGGTGAATGAACAGAAACAACACTGTACAAAACATGACGAGTTATCATAATGGCAACCTGGCTACAAGGTTGGCGTTACTTGTAGAAAAGCCATAAGGGCTCAAGGGTGGTTAAAAAGTGACAGTTTCTGGGCTCCTAACATGATAATAAAATATAGCATGAAACAAACCGACCTGGCTACATGCAATATCTGTGCTGAAGAAATATCCGAAGGTTTTTGCTAGAGTCATTGGATGCGTTGCCATTATAGTAATTGAAGCCAAAAGATGGAGTTGATGATATTAGTAGGATGCAGTGTGATAGATGCTTCTTGAAAACGTGGAGCTAGCTAGCTTACTATATTGAAATCTTTCGTTGTTTTTTGAAGACAATGTTGTCAGCTTAGGTCAGAGGCCAATGTGATGTGAAATTCTTAATTTATAGGCCATTGGTAACAGAGGCTAGGCTCATTGGCCTGGTTAATTGAGACAATACCCAATGTGGGTAAACAAAACATCATGCACCAATTTTGAAGCTCAATATATAGTGTTTTTATATTTTAGTTCACCCAACCAGCTAGCAACCCAACTGGAAACTGCAATTAACATGAGCTAAACTGTGTTTAGCTCCATTTTGTTTGTAAAATGAAACTTTTTCTAAAAAAGAATAAATGAAAGTCAAAGTGAAAAGTGATTTTTAATTGGGCGGATAAAAACAAACAATCATTAAAAGAAAAGCGATACAAGAAATTTAATGGTATCGTTTGTTACAACGTCGGTTGTGATTACGTTATTGTTACAAAATATACTCATATCACAGTTTATTCACAAAATGATAAACCTAAAGATTTACACCTATATTTGATCTTTTTAGCATGTTCAGCTGGAAGACTAATGATGAGGATTGTGTTTTTTTAGAAAAAAGTTGCACTTCTATCCTATTTTATAAAAAAAATAATTTCACCATTGAAAATTCACTTTTTTTTATAAAAGGAGTTAAAAAAATAATTTGCAAAAAAAACTATTTTTTTCCCTTCCTTGTGAAACTCCCAACAATTGAGCATTATTGGAGTCATGATGTGCTGTATTACTTCAAAGGAAACAGATTTCAAATGATTTTTCGCTTTTGGCACTCCACTAATAACGAGGAAGAGATGGCCCGCTTGGAAAAACTCATGCCCTTTATCAATCAACTGAATGACACGATGGTCGAGATATACCACCCTCATCATCATCATCATCATTCTCGGCTTAACGTCCGTTTTCCATGCTAGCATGGGTTGGACGGGGTATATTAATGACCCTCTTCCAATCTGATCTAGACTGTGTTAGATCTAAACTCAACTTCCACTGTATCAAGTCTGTCCTTATAACCTCCTGCCAAGTCTTTCTCGGTCTGCACCTAATAAAGATTTAATGATTGATGAATCCAATATCCATGATTTTTGAGCAATACAAAACCTTGGTGTTTTGGCATCAGATATGCTGCCTTTGACTGGTTCGAGTCCTACTTAACGGGCCGAATGCAGCTAACTCTTGTAAACGACACAGGATCAGATCTGCTTCATGAAGACGCTTTGGGGGTGCCGCATGGATCTGTGTTGGGGCCCCTGCTCTTTCTTTTGTATATTGATGACTTAAAATCTGTCATCAATTCAAACTACCACCATCTATATGTAGATGATACAATAATTATTTGGTCCCATAAAAACTTGGATACCCTTGTCTCCCAGGTCGAGTTAGAACTTTCGCAAGTCGACCTCTGGCTGAATAATAACAATGACTATTAATACGGACAAAACTGAAACAATCTTTTTCGGCAACCACAGCCAGTTAAAAAAAGTTGAGAACAAAACTATCAACTATATGGGTATTCCTTTGAAGAGGAGCAAAAAAGTTAAATATCTTGGGGTAACATTTGATCAAAAAATGCAATGGGAAGAGCACATTAATGACATAAATAGAAAAATACTAAATAAATATTCTAAAATTAGAACCATTGTATCCTGTTTAACACCTCACACACAAAACCTTTTAATTAATGCTCTTGTCATGCCATATTTCAACTACTGCTCCTCGACATGGGCTTGTGCCACCCACGATTAAAATGTGTACCTTTCTTGGGAAAGAGAGGGAATATTCACTGAATAATTTACTCATCAAAAACAATGCCATATTAGTTTTCAAAGCCATGAATCACATTGCTCCTGATTACATGCGCTCAAAATTCCTTTTGGCAAAAAACTGTCATAATCATCAAACAAGAGGAGCTTCAAAAAACAGGTTCACACTTCCCTTGGTCAACACGGAATTTGGCAAAAAAACCTTCCCATTTAGAGCTGCAAAAGTGTGGAATAATCTTCCAGACCAAGTGACCTGTAATGGAAGTCTGCTTTCGTTTAAGA
The DNA here is from genome assembly GCA_030067915.1 of Hydractinia echinata. Lineage (NCBI taxonomy): Eukaryota > Metazoa > Cnidaria > Hydrozoa > Anthoathecata > Hydractiniidae > Hydractinia > Hydractinia echinata. The sequence continues at coordinate 1,209,008 of JASGCC010000097.1, read as the reverse complement.
CTTCCATCTCTAATGTATTTGGCAAATTCTAATGGAGATCACTTTTTAACTTTTTAATTTTTGTTTTTTATTCTTTTTCTTTTCAATTTTCACAGATTATAAATGTTACTATATGTTTGATTGAGCTGAGGCAGTCTAAGGTTTATCATTTTTTGTTTCTTTTTTGTTCTAGTGTCCCCCAGTGGAAACAATCCACTAACTATAGGTTTTTGTGATTTTCTGGGCTAGCCACTTTAAATATTTATTATTATTATTACTATTAATATTATTATTATGATGATGATGATGCTGTGGCGTGGGAGGTTGGTGTTCAGTTAATTCATCAAAAACAAGAGACATAAATACAGAGTCAAGTTTTATGTATTGTGTAAAGCTAGTGGTCTTATTCGTTGACAACTACTGCAACTTGCTTGAACAGTTCGGACCACTAGTAGCAACAAATGGAAGTAACTTCCTGATCGGTAAGATTTTTAACTGCCTTATACAGAAGTAACTTCTCGATTGGGAAGCTCAAAATAAGTAAACTGCTTTGCGCATCGCTACTTACGTTTGCGCAATAAAAAATGTCAAAAAGTAAATCAAGCTTTAAATTTTACCCTGGGTTTACCGAGCGAAAAATTTTTTTACCATGGCTGTAAGCTACATTCGAGCATTGCAACAACATGGAGAGCTCAGAAAATAACAATATATTTGCCACTGCCTTTTATAAAACATGATAACCTTTAATGCAGCTATTTTTATGGTTATAGTTGCGCTTGTAGCCAATCAATACTTCCCTTCTTGTTAGAATAAAAAAGAGATGCGAGGAAGCCATTTTTAATAGCATCGAAACTTCTCGATCAGGAAGTTCATTCAACAGGTCCCTATGTTTGCAAATTAATGTACTTCCCGATCTGGAAGTTTTTCCTCGATCTGGAAGCAGTTACCTATTTTTGCTAGTGGCCCGGACTGTTGAACTTGCAAAAAGAGAAGACCTAGCTAGCTACATATCTCTCATCAAAAATATCAAAAAGGGAAAAATGATGAGTTTAGTTTAAAACTAAAATTACTCCTCAAGAGCTTGATATAAAAAGAATAAATCCTACAGGTCCTTCTGGATAAAAGAAGCAACTATAAGTAAACAACAAACAAAATGTCGAGATCTGAAGTTTTGCGCAACTTGCTGCCTTTATGTTCATGTTCGAACAGGGAGTACAATTTAGACCAGAAAGACCAAATTCTATACGTTACGTAACGGCTGGGTGGTAAAAGTATCATCTTTGCTTTACGTCTTTCTTTTAAAAATGGCGGCTGCAAAGCGAGTGTTGATTTACGGTGGAAAAGGTGCTCTGGGAGCAGTCTGTGTACAGTCATTTAAGGCTAAAAATTTTGTAAGTACTGTTTCCATTTGTTAAGTTCGTTGATCTAATGAAACTGATTCAGACTCTAAAACTTTAAGATCACTATTGTACTGACAGGACAGACTGAAACATCTGCCTGGGATATTATTTTTCTTTTCTAGTGGGTTTGCAGCATTGATTTATCTCCAAACGAGTCTGCAGATGCAAATGTTATAGTCACGGAGCTAAATGACTGGGAAAAGCAAGACGAGCAGGTTCAACAAAGAGTTGCAGAAGTTTTACAAGATGAAAAATTGGATGGAATCTTTTGTATTGCTGGTGGATGGGCAGGTGGGAATGCTGCATCAAAAGGTATATATTGAATTGCAGAAATGAATTTGACATTACTGCTGAAATTCTATACATGTAAAGCATTGTGAATTATCAGTTATTATATGGTAAGGTTTATGGAAATATTCATTTAGTGAAGCTGCACATGCTTTTTTGTCAAAACGACATAAAACAGGCAGAAAATCCTCAACAATAGATTGCTAGCTATCCATATTTAAATTGAGATAAATAAATAACCAATTTACCTGGTGGACATTTTTTCTGCCTTTCTAGATGCGCTTATAGGGAACTTGTGTAAGCAACTGTAACTCTTCTGGAAGTTCTGACCAGATTTTTATTATTTTTAGAATTTATAAAAAACTCAAATTTGATGTGGAAACAAAGTGTGTGGTCATCATGCATCTCTGCCAGTTTGGCATCTTCTCATCTGAAACAGTAACAATTTGATTACCAATTTACTGATTTAATATTAAACAAACATTTTCTTTATGGTTTATGCTCATAAAACTCCTTTTAATAATTATAGGGGAGGAATGCTTCAGTTAACTGGTGCCGTACCTGCGTTATCTGGAACAGCAGGTAAAAAAAAATTGTTTGTTATGTTGCTAATACCAAAAGTGTTGTTTAATAAAACATAATCCCTGTGTTTTTAAAGTAAAAGGATGGATAATGCATGTTAAAATTAATTTTATAGGAATGATTGGTTATGGAATGGCAAAGGCTGCAGTACATCAACTTACGAAAAGTTTAGCTGCAGACAATGGGGGACTTCCTGAAAATGCAGTCATTGCTGCCATATTACCGTAAGTATATAATTCAAAATATAATTTAAAAAATCTTGTTAAAAAAATTAATACTTGTGATTTATTGATTGTTTTACTAAGGTTTATATAAATGCCTTTAATAGAGTTACATTGGATACCCCTATGAACAGAAAATTTATGCCTGATGCAGACCAGACAACATGGACTCCATTGGAGTATGTTGCAACGTAAGAAAAATTTTAAATTAGTATTTTTCAGATTTTTAAGTGTAATTTATTCATCCCATTTAATGCATTCCATCTATAGAATGTTTACAGAATGGAGTGAAAACATAAACAGACCTGCTTCAGGAAGTTTGGTGAAGTTAATCACAAAAGATGGAAACACAGCATTGGAATGTGTGGAAAAATAATTTGTTGCTTAATGAAGCCATGGAGACTTTTGCTAACTGTGTGGTGTGGATTTATTGGTGGATTGTATTTATTATTATTTTTGTAACGATAATATAAAACTTTCTTAAAAACATGCATTAAGCACATCACGATTTAATATTTTCAGAAAGTACACAGCACAGCGTTTACAAATACGTAGGGAGGAGAACATTAGTTGACCATCAAGTAAGGCGTTACTAATTGCACAACCTAAGCGTGTCGCTTGTCGTGGGAGGGAGGAGATAAGTAAGATGAATGACATCGCAGCGTTTGATTTGCATTTTGCATTTAAAGTTTTTCTCCTTTTTGTGAAAATAAATTAAAAAAAAACATGCTGCAGAATCTTTCAACCTTGTGGGAGTAAAAGTGCGAAATCGAAATTCGAAAACACAATAACAACGCCGACGCATAAAGTAATAACGCAAAATATATATTTATGCAGTTTAAAATAAAACAGACAAAGATAACATGATAGTGATGACCAGTACCCAAATCTAAATCTACACATCCGAAAAAGTAGCAATGTGGCCTGACAGCTGCGAGATATTGACCATTTGATGCACATCCAGAAAAAGTTTTTGGATTAATTTGGGCCCAGAATGCCAACAAGAAGTGTGAACATGGTTTTTAAAAAGGAACCGACAATCAAGTATTTAGTTTAATTTCTTTACCGTATTTAACATAGTTTTCAATGTTTTTATTTTATCAAATGTTTTCATTAAATGCCTTCATTTCTTTAGAAGAGCTTAGAAATGAAACACCGGATGATTTAATGACCAAAAAGCAATAGAAAAATATGGCTCAACAAGTGAAACTTCAATGGACCTACCCGGATTTAAAACATCAGAAAAACTAATAATCCAATCCTAAGAAAGTTCGAAAACCGTACGTTTGAACCGTTTTGACTCATTTTGTCCGCGAATCCGCCATTATCAGGCCTATATTTTTTAAAAAAATCAAAATAAACTAAATCCAATCCTGAGAATTGTCTTAAAACTATATTTTGGGATCGTTTTTGCTCATTTTGCGCATCAATTTCGAGCCGATAAGACCTTTTCTGAAAAAAACTGCAGAAAGGTTAATTCAGTAGTTTTTTCAACTCAATATACCTTAAGCGGATAAAATTTCGCAAACTTCTACATGACTTACAGAATTCTATGAAAAAAGAAAAAAAGATAAAGAAAGAAATCTTAATCTTAAAATTTTCGCGTGGATTTATCTTCGAGAATGGGCCCTTTTCAAAATTTTCACGAGGATTAAATTTCGCGAATTAGGCTTCTTCAAACTTTTCGCGAGTACTTATTTTCGCGAATTTGGCCGAAATTCGCGAAAAATTAATGCAATAACGTGTCGAAAACAGATATTCTGTATCGTAGTAAAAAAAACATTACGAATTTTTGACCCCTCAATCTTTATATGTCGAGACGTTTTTTTAGGTGTTGAGTAAAAGGTTAAACCCTTGAAAAAACGAGTGACGTGACATAATGTTAAACATACGGGAACCATTAAAGATGTGATTTCTCAGATATTTCATACATAAGAAACGCGTTATTAAAATAATGTATTCCATATAACAAGAATTCTTTCCCTTCCAAGCTATGCTCATATCAAGGCAATACAATACAAGGCAATGGTTTCAAAAATTTGGCATAAATAATTTCTTTCCTGAAATAAGTTATGTACTTTCACAAACTCAACCGACTGCAGAACTTGGTAAATGGACAGAAGATATGCCTGCAACTTGTTGGCCAAAAATCTTTGAAAAGTGAATAAAAACAAATTAGTATAATGAATTTAATGTTCGGGTGACTGGGGAAAGTTATAAACGAAGGTGACGGTCTAGGCATAAAAATAGCCTGCATTTTTATGTTAAAAGGACTAGAATTTGTAGATATACTTATTAAAGAACTAAAAAAAACATAACATTTATCACAGTATTTAATACACTTTTAAATTTGCCGAGAAAAATCGGGGAATTCGAATAACAAAAGTCCGAAAAATCCTTGTTAAAACATAAGGCTCTCTTTATGCAAGGTGAAGGGACCACAAGAAAAGTTCGAAAAATCAGGGAATTTAAAAAATCCGGTGTTCCAAAAATCCAGACTCAACTGCACTTCGAAATATTACATTATTTATGAAGCTTTTTCGCAAATGTGATGTATAGCGGTTTGTTGTGTTTTTAGTTTAAAGATAGCATTGATTCATGCTTTAGAAATAATGCCAAATATTTATCGGAGTTCCGTCAAAATATTACCTTAGTTTTGGTCATAAAAAGTGCAAAGAACTTCGTGATGATAAAAAATTAAAATATTCACAAAGTATGAATACACCAATGGATTCACAAATGATAAGGGTTGTACGTGATCCAATGAGCTTTTTGATCGCTACCACGATCTTTTTGGCCCGACGTAAACAAACTCTTATAGACTTTGCTTTTTGTATGGTCTATCACATCCTCATCAGAAGATTTTTCGTTACTTTTTCTTTTGTTTGCTTTTTTCGAGTGGGTTTTTACTTCCCCATTCACAGAAGTCTTGCGTTTGACTTCCCCGTTTGCAGAAGTTGATTTGGAACCTATCGCTGCTGGAGGGGCAGGAATCTTGAATCCGTTTGGAGCCGTAGAAAGAGAACCATTAGTGACTTCAGTTTCTTCTTTCAAGTTTTTCCTTTTTTTCTCCTTTTTTTCTTTACGAAGTGTTTTCATTTTTTCTCGTCTGTTCTTCATGTTCGTTTCCATATGTTCCACATCTTCGCCATCTGGATTTAGCACAATGATATCATCCTTCGAAAACTTCTCTCCGCATTTATGACAAAGTTCAGTCTCCACTTCCTTCAATGCTCTTTCGGATAACACGCAACCACATGTCCAAATTGCACAAAACTTGTATTTACCGTTCATTTCCAAACCTGTTGAATATGATACAAAATTATAGTGGTTTTATGGCTACTTTATTGTGAAAAAATTTTGGCGGGAAAAAATTTCACGATTCAAAAAAGCGCCAGATTTTGCAATTTAATTAAAACTTGCAAAATCTCAGCCTAACAAAAATTTCATGCTAAAAAGTTGAAAAAAAACCTAAAAAGAATTAAACGCAGATAATACAAAAACAACACATAAAGGAGATTAACTAATAATTTCGTTGTCTCAACTTTAAAAAAACTTACCGACGACAGGACACACGTATTTTGATGTGTGCGTATCATAATACTGATCAGCTAACTCTGACGAACGCTTTGCAAAACTGTTGTTTTCTGTCAAATTCAACTGCTTCACATCCTTTAAATTTCTGATATGTTGAGCACTGGTGCAGATGGTACGATCAAGAAGAAATTCAATAACAGATTCTTTGCTAAAAATAGATTTATTTACATTTACATTTTTTTCTTAAAAAATAAGCTAATAAACCCATCTAAATAATTTTGGTGTACCTTATTGCCGCTTTTTACCCCAGCCCTTTTTACGCTGCCACTTGAGAAATTAAGTGTAACGCCACTTAAGCCTGTGTTTTACGCCGCTCAAATTGGAAGGGAATAAAAAATACTTAATTAACGTTCCTAAGAATCAGGTTTTTAGTTTTCTTAAACAACACCTTATATATTTGCTCAAAATCTATTGTTTCTTTGCACTGATCACTATCCTTCCCATTGTGCATGACTTCTATCAAACGTTCTTTATCTGCTTCATCATCTTCTTCTTCTGGAGGATCCCATATACAGAAAGTAACATACAAATCTTGACAGTTCTCTTGGTATGTGTCCAACTGTGACGTCACCAATTCTATCGATTTGTTTAATTGTAATCTTGCAACAATACGTGTCAATATGACTGTTACTTGCTAGTATAATTTTATGTTTTTCTAAGTTTAAGTTCTCTATATAATATTTCATGATACCTCTACTAACATACGAATGTATTTCAACCTCTTGATATTTCGGTTAATAAGAGTGCCAAATGCCTCGTCATGCAAGATGGATTATTAACTGCATCAGCATCTTAAGAGTTCTAAAACGCTCACTCAGGGTTGTTTCCGAAAAGAACACATTTGTGAGGCCCTTACTGCAACGAAAATCATTTTCAGCATATCAAGGTGATTTGTAATGACAAAATAACTGTTGTTAGAGACCTTAAAAATGCTTGTCCTTGTGAAAAAAACTGTAATATAGGTTGGTCAATAACAAATTTTGAGGGTTTAAAAATTAACACTGCTCTTTAAAAAAAATCCATATTCTTAGTCCTTTTTTTTATGTCAGCTATTACGCCAACTAGCAAAAATTAACGCCACTAAGGGGCGGCGTAATTAAGATTGGTAATAAATTTTTAATATTACTAAAACAGTAAACAAAATAAGTTTCATCTTTTTTTTTAACAAAAAAAGAAAATTTAGAGATTGAAAGTAAACATTTAAAAATTTTAAAAATCTATAACTAATTTTTGCAAATTTTAAAACTTTAGAGTTATAACTCATTAAACTTGCATCTCGCAAAAGCATCGTACATTAACAAAAATATAGACCTTTTATTATTAATGATAACCGGATCTAAAATCAAGGATTGAAAATGTGGATAGTTATGGCAGGGAAATCTAACAGTTCTAACAGATATTAAAAAGTCAAGGCAATGCTTTTTTAAAAAGAATTTACCCAAAACGTTAAAACTTTATTCATTTGCAAAAAGTAAATTTTTTAAAAATTCTTAAATAACTGACCAGAAAAAAAGTTCTTCAACAAAAACAAATTTAAAAAATGTATAAAAATTACTTCCTATAATATGTAAGAACCAACACATTATTTAATATAACATGAAAAGCATGATAAAGTTAAGTACAAGTATTTATAAAAGATAAAAAGCTATACAATACAAGCTATATACCTGTATAATTTCCCCAATTCACAAGTCATTATAGGTGTTGTTAATGCTTGCTGACTTATTGTACAATTTGACCACTTGGCACTTCTATCCATATCTTTGTCTTTTTGTTCTGGTCTTTTGGCAGTTTTAACCAACTCATGTCGTTTCGGAATTGTACCACCATCGCAACCCATGTTGTTAATTATAGTTCTAAAATTACAATATAGTCAGTTGAAAACCTGAGTTTAACATTTGGTGATATTTGCCGATAAATTTGCACAAAGGAAAGACTTGTGCAATCACACACCCCAAAAAGAATTAGAAAACATAACAATGAAAAATGTTGTTAATTTTATTGACTGGAATCTTAAATTATTAATCTACACACTTTTTTTTAAAGAATATACTTTCTTATACAATATTAAAGTTGAGAATAGGTTTAAATTAAGAATATCATAAGAATAATATCTCGGCTCCACTTTTTGTTTTAGAATTATAAATTTTTATGTTGCTCAAAATTTGATTGGAAGCAACACCATAAAGGGTCTGTTCTGACCTACTATGAATGGCAGCTCAACTTTAGACACATGGCTGGCCTGTAAAAAGATGGGTATTTGCAGTTGATATGGCTCATCTATTGACAAGGCAAACAACTGTAGGCAATTGTCTCAAGATCAACTCACACATGTTACCCGAAACCTAAAAGATTATCCTCTAATAGGCGAAGTTAACTATTGACACATAATCCAGGGACTTTTAGAAACTGTAACAAAATTTTGCAAATGCTATTAAAAAATAAATATATATAAATATACATAATCTATTTAATTCTAATGGTCAATACAAATTATGTCACCAACATTTTGAGAGTTTAGATCTAACCAACAAAAGATCCTAATTCCTAGTCTGCTGTGTACATTGACAAGTTCAAATTATGTGAACCTAGTATAGAAATAAACTATATAACTATGGTGCCTGCTCACCGGAAAACAGCACAAAATATGCAGGGGCTTTTTTAGTGAGTTCAGCATTTTTAAAAAAAACTAAAAAAATTTGCCCAACAAAGCCCACATCCATTTTAAAAATTAAAAAAAAAACAGTTTTGGTTGTATTAAAGCATCAATACTATCTTAGCACCCTACAGATTCAGAAAAACACAGGTTTTATGTCAACATTACTTTGCTTATCACAACAAGAATTGCATGGGCTAATGAATGCCTTTTCTAGTGACAGGATTTTCATTAACATATTACTAACAGCAGTAAAATTTTCAAATAGGTTGTTTTATTTGATACAATTTGAAATATATAGATGGAGCTAAACACAGTTTAGCTCATGTTAATTGCAGCTTCCAGTTGGGTTGCTAGCTGGTTGGGTGAACTAAAATATGAAAACACTATATTGAGCTTCAAAATTGGTGCATGATGTTTGTTTACCCACATTGGGTATTGTCTCAATTAACCAGGCCAATGAGCCTAGCCTCTGTTACCAATGGCCTATAAATTAAGAATTTCACATCACATTGGCCTCTGACCTAAGCTGACAACATTGTCTTCAAAAAACAACAAAAGATTGCTGGGCTGCCTTCGTCAGCCTTCGTTTTGTGGTGTGTGCGTACTCATGAGATAAGGGCAATTTTACACGAATAGTTTTAAAAAAGAGAGAAATGAAACAATGAGAAGTTGTAAAAAAAAGAGATAAAGGAAAATACAAAGTTGCAAAAAAGAGAGATAAAGGAAACAACAAAAGTCGTAATAAAAAAGAGAGAAAGGAAACAAAAGAGAGAAAAGAAAACAACGAAGGACTGTTGTAAAAAAGAGAGAGAAAAGAAAACAACGAAGGATTGTTGTAAAAAAGAGAGAGAAAAGAAAACAACGAAGGACTGTTGTAAAAAAGAGAGAGAAAAGAAAACAACGAAGGACAGTTGTAAAAAATTGTGAGAAGGGAACAACGAAGGACAGTTGTTGAAAACAAATACGCTTTATGAGATTAGGATAGGTGTCACGGAGAGTGTTATTAAATTGGGTACACGCGCAGGAGAGTTTTGTGTCATTTTGCTTGCCCAGCATCCTCACCCCTTTTCGCCAAATATCGCTTTATATTAACATCACAAAGTCGTTAAATGAAATACATTTGTCTTTCTAATATTGTGTTTTTTCTGGAAACATTAGCAATTAATATATTAATAAATATATAGTTAATACCGTAATACTTTCAGGGTTGTCTTTTTTCTGGTCTAGTCAATGAAACTAAAAGTGCTGTTTTGCATTTCGGATATAATTCCAGCCAGTTCGGGAATAATTTGGACGTTATTGGAGTTTTGGACGAAAAGTGCGAATTTTAATCAAAAAATTGCCTAATCTAGCACTCATATATATGGTCCTCTATGGCTAGTCAACACCCTTGTATAAAACTATTTGTAGGGATGAACTTTTAAATTTATCACATTGTCTCGATAACTCTAGTGCCATAGTTATACGCACAACAATCCAGTTAAAAACAAGCAAGTCTGTAATTATATATATACTTTGAAAATTGCATTTGCTATCTTGTAAGCTGTGTTACAATATTATATACGAATTAAAATCTAAAGATCTGGTCTTGCAGCAAGGTGCCAAGTATTTAGAATTAGCTAGTCTGAGAGTAGCTAGTCTCAGTCTGAGAGACAGAAAGAGTTCAGATGAGCTACGAAGCAGGCTAAGTCTCCGTAGAATTAAAGATGTTATCCAGATAAGAAGATTGAATTGGCTGGGGCACTTGGAAAGAATGGAGGAGGATAATTGGGTAAGAAAGTGTAGAGACTTGATAGTTCCTGGGGAAAAGCCCAGAGGCAGACCGAGAAAGACTTGGCAGGAGGTTATAAGGACAGACTTGATACAGAGGAAGTTGAGTTTAGATCTAACACAGTCTAGATCAGATTGGAAGAGGGTCATTAATATACCCCGTCCAACCCATGCTAGCATGGAAAACGGACGTTAGGCCGAGAATAATAAATAGCTCGCTGCTTTTTATACCGACCCTTTACCCTGGACATTTATCCCAAGTTATGGGGTCATCAGCAAAAAAAATTGAGAGGCCTGGAACGAGCAAACAAGTGTAATTTTGGCAAAAAAATTATGGTAATTAATTCACCTTTATAATATTTATGCATTGATAAAGTTTGAATGCACATTCTTTAATACCGTATTTCCTCTAATTAGTGCCGCCCTCCAATAAGCGCCGCCCGCCCTCCAATAAACGTCGCCCGCCCTCCAATAAGCGCCGCACCTGAAGTTTAAAGTTCATAATAAGGACCACCCTCTAATTAGCGCCGCACTTGATTATTTAAATTCTACACGGAGACGCCAGGTTAAAGGAAGCTTTGCAAATAATTTCCGACGAGGATTCACAAGAGAACCCTTTTGAACAGATTTCTGATTCAGATGTGGAAGATGCGTGCGAACCATTCAATCTGATCGATGAGGATCATGATGGCGATAGCGACGAGGATCATGATGGTGATAGCGACGATGATCTTGATGTTTGATCTGGTCTGATTCATTCCATGGATTCGTATTTCAGAAATAAATACTGAAAACGTAAAACTAATTGTCTTTTCTGTGATATTTTAATACTTACACCCCAAACCTAAAACCAAAAATCTCAAACTTTGAAATAAGCGCCGCCCTCTAATAAGCGCCGCATCTAAAGTCATGAAAATTTAATTAGCGCAGCGACGTTAATTTGAGAAATTACGGTCGGTCTAAAATTACTGATGACAGAAAGTGTCAAAATTTTCTACTACTTAAATATGACATCATAATTTATGCAGCATAATTAAATCTGAAATTCTTTAAATGTGAATATCTTGAGAACGAAAAGAGCTTTTTAAAAAGACTCCAACATCATTTTATACCTCGGGTTCCCTTTAAGCTTTATGTTTTTTTTACCCCAGAACAAGCCCCAGGGTAAAATCTGAGTTATAATGAAATACGGGGACTAGAATGCCCTGGCAAACCCTCTAGGATATTTATCCAGGGTCTGTTCACCCTCGTACTTAATCTCAGCAAGCTTATATAGCTACAAGAATACAGCATAGAAAATGGCAGCAGTTCAGTTTATCTAGCTACGTATAATTGGAGTTAATGTTAAACTCAAGGTCTTGATATATGCAAATACATTTTACTGATGTGTCAAAACTTGTCTTGGCCTATCAATTCACAGGACAGCATATCAAAAGATGGGATGGGGAAATCCTATTTTAATCATTTGAGTGAAATTGACTGAAAAATACTTAGCTATAGCTAGCTACTAGCTAGCTGTATTAAAAAATTATGTATGCAAGAGTGAGAATAAAGTACAAAATTAAGTCAAAAAGGTCCAGCTACAATGTTTTAAAAAAGAAAATAAACGGGTTAGAAAATGTAAAATGTAAAAAAAAAACAAGAAGAAAAACAGCCATCTTGTTTACATCACAACCGCGGAGAAATGTTAAATACGCCAGGGGGCAAGCAAGAGTTCGGGGACCCATGACTCATCGGGTCCCCGCGGCCCCATGAATCATCGCCAAGGTCTTGTTACGGAGCGGCCGCTATCAACTTTATCAACAAGACAAAAAAAATTTATTTTTTTATTATATAATATAATATACAAATTATGCTTTAGCCAAAAACAAAAACAAAAAATGAAACATAAAAAAATAAAATATTCAACGGTACGTTGCGTTCTCGTTCACACGTCAATTCTACCAACTGACTGAATATAAGGATGTTTGATGGATCAGTTGGCATGTCATTCCTTTTCAAAGTTCTCGATCCTCTTATACACAAGATTGCTGATTTCAATAGCGTGAATGATATTTTCGTTCGTAACCAGCTTATCACAACACCTTCTTCCGTTCCTTGTTTACGCGCTAACTTCAACGAAAGTTCTTTAACGAATCGTTCTGTCTCACGACTACAACCACCATGACTCGAAAACACCAAAGGAGTAAATGAGCCGTGCTCTATTTCAATCACTTGTTGGTTGTATTTTCGTTTCTTCTCTTTTTCATAGTTGTAAAATACCTTCTGAAGATTCTGATTAACATGGCTTGAAACGAACGGGTTAAAAACCCTTACATCAAAGAATGCTCTTTGACCACATTGCCAGAAACTTCTAGCTGCAATATCTAGTCTAGCTTCATCCCCTTGAGTAGCATTTGGTGGAAAGCTTCTCCGGTCAGAGGGATTAGTCGCGGCTCTATCTCAACGTCTTTGCATGTTTCTTGCAAAAGATTGGCGATCGAATCTTTCATTTCATCATGTCTCATGTATAAAAATCCACCTTTTGGGCAAGACATGGCATGATCTACACTATACACTTTACTACAGGGACAAATTGAAGGTAGATATTTAAGAGGCCATCTGTATCTGAGATTAATTGCGTCGAAAAACTCTCTTTTGTTTGGAACAAATTTCTCTGACTCCAGGGGCAGAGTGGTAAGCCAAGATGAAGCGCCTCTCATGGTAGCCAGGTCATTCGCTCTAATATCCTCTTTATTCAATCTTTCTCTCTATTGTGATAACATAGTTGATCTATTTTCTTCACGTTTCTTTCCTATTTCACGTTTCACCTTTTTCATTTTTCCCAAATCAATGGAATTCTCTGATTTCTGTTGCTTAATGTTGTCAACCAGTTGTGCAGTTACCAAAATCGAGTTCTGATACTCTTCCGGAGCTGTATCTGCAAAGATCGGCAAAGCAAGTCCATCCATTCTAGCAGGTAATGACAAAAGAAGCCTTTCGTCAGAAGAACATATGTGACCATCAGTGAATGCTGGTATGAAAACTGAGCCAATTACTTTGTCGAAAGCTGCTATATGAAGCTGTACTTCAGGAAACGTTCTAATGAAGTAGGTTATCTTGTGTTTAAAGCCACTTATAAAAGATGTAAAAGCTGCTTGTGGTTGGCTTTTTGCAATGTTGGAGAGTACAAGAAGCTGATCACACCATTCTTTCACGAAATTGCTTGCGTATTCAGATTTTCGTTCCTCACTGCCAACAAATATTTCCGAGGTACTTTCTTCCATATACTATAATATTTACATTTGTGTCATCAAAAATCTTCTCTGCTTCAACTCTTTTTGCTTCAGACTTCACTATCAACCAAGATTTCGAAGCATTGGGATAATATCCTAATGTTGGACCGACCTCAACAATTTTGTCCCACCAATATTTCATTTGTCGAAACTTTCCTGCTCCTCCAAGATCATCGGCAAATGCCACATGGCGTATGTCAGGATCGGGTTCAGAGCGAATAGATGCTAATAAAGGTGTAATGCCCAACGCATAAATAGACATTGCTGTAGGATCAGCCTGAGTGGTTCTTTCTGATGATTTAATTTCGGAGCCACCAGTAACAAAAAGACGAGATGGTACACAATAACAGTTCCATAGAAATCTCCGGACAGATATAACGGATGTTATGAAGTAGGACATTTCGATTCAATGCATTAAATGCATTTGATGCATCAACCAAAATAATACCAAAATAATCAACAAAACAAAATGCCCTGAGAACGAGGTTGGCGTCAAGCGTGTGGCCTTTTCTTTTGACCTTGATAGTTTGTGTATTTGTAGCTTGTTTTATTAGCGTCGAACCTTTTTATCTGGGATAAAATTTGGTTAGTTAATTTTTTTAATATACAAATATAACAGCTTGTCCCGATAAAGCTGATATTATACTGCATATAATCTTCCCTAGTTATTACAGGTAATAAAATAATAACTAATAACGTAGCTACGTGAGTAGCTCGCTGACTCGCACATTATTTAGACAGCGCGCACGCGTTTCGCTATTGCGTATAGCTAGTTTGTAGACCCAACCAACCCAGGGCATCTTGTATCTTTTCTAACATCAGACGGCGATACAAACTTGTTCGTCTCGTCGTCCCGAGATAAAAAAAAGAGACAACAGGCGCTGGGAACGAGGTTGTTGTAGACCATATGTACGGATTTCGACTCAGCGCAGCAGCGGCGAAAGCAGATGGACTGTGTGTTATGTCTCACAGTTCCAACCCTTTGATATATACACCGTGATGGATACATCAAAAACCATAGCCAATTTTGAACCTAATCCTAATTAAAGTGGCCACAGATTTAATTTTAAATTTTGATAATTTATCAGAACACACCATAATAACGCAAATTTCAGAAACTAACAATCAATCTATCCTAACATACCTACTACCACTGTTCACAAAATTTAGGGAGACAATTTTATTTTTTATATATTGAATTTAAGACACTCTAAATATATCATTGATATAAATAAGAAACAACAGTGGTCCTAAAATTGATCCTTGAGGTACTCCACATGTTATTAACCTGTAGTTAGTATTTCCTTCGTCATAAGAACTATATTGTTTTTTTTCGAAGAGGTAGTTCTTAAACCATGCGAGACATGTATTTCTTATGCCATAATATTTTAGTTTTTCTAATAGAATCACATGGTCGACTGTATCGAATGCCTTGCTGAGATAAATAAAGACCCCATTGTAAATTTATTCTCATCAAAGGCTTAAAATATCTCTTGACTCAACTGAATGATTGCGTGATCAGTTGACCTGCTTGAAATCCAAATTGCTTATTATACAAAATATTGTTATTTTTTGGGAAAGAATAAACTCTGTTGTACACGATTCTCTCCAAAATCTTCGAGAAGCAGGGGAGTATTGAAATTCATCTGTAATTAGATACTTTATAAACATCTGCTGGAACAACTCAGATATTTTTAACTTTTTAAGAACAATGCCTGTAATTAGGATGTATTAAATATATGCAGTAGTGGAGATTTTAGTTCAATGAAACAGTTCTTTAAGACATTACTGCTGATTTGATCAAAGCCAGAACTTTTGATGATTTGCAAAGAATGAAATGCTGCTTCTAGTTCCTCCTCACTTAGCTTTTTTTCTCCATTTCATTATCATGATATAACAAATACGATTCGAAGGATTTTGCACTGTGACCTATTTTTGATGCCAAGGTTGGCCCTACTTTAGTAAAGAAATTGTCAAATTCACAATTTCATTTTCGTCGTTTACAAGTTTTGAAGGAAAGTTATTACTTCTAATTTTTATTTTACTAATCACTTCCTTGATTATATTCCATGTTTTTCTTGCATTATGTTTGTATTTCGCAATTCCGCCCCTCTGCCGATTTTTTTAAACTCTTATTGTTATGTTGCATGGCTATGATTCTTACTAAGTTTTTATATTTATCTATCAGATACCTCTACATACCAAACATTTAGGTCCCATACCTCTCAGAGCATTAAATATTGGCTATTACTCGAAACTACCTCTAAAAATCTCTATACGAAATCCTTATAATCGGGAAAATAAAACAACTTTCATTAGAATTATCCTTAAAACTTGAAACTTACAACACAACTTTGTTTCATCGGGGTTGGGTGGGGGTTTGGGGTGTCATTCCATAAATTGAGGACACGTGAATAATCCCATTTTCCGATTTGAACTGAGAATCGGGAAAAATTTTCGGGCAATTTTCGGGAGTTTTTTATGTAAAATATTTAAAAAGTGGAGAATATGTTATACTCCAAACAGAATGTCAAAATTCGCTCCAGAACTAAGGACAAAAAAGAAAATTTTATTTGGTCAAGCCTATCACAAGTTAATGGGGTGGGGGCGGAATCTGCTTTTTAAAGCTAAATATCTTGGACCTCATGTTGAGTCATTTAGTCCAAAGTTTCCTCGATTGTTACCTTATCGGTAGAAAAAAACTCGGCAAAAATGAAAGTCGGCAACAATTTTTAGCCGGCAAAAATTTTAGTCACCTGGACTAAAATTAGTCACTTTTTGCCGACTAATTTAAAAGAAAAAATGATTAAGGAGAGTGATTTTTTAAAGTATTTTCTTTCAACAAAAATAATGAAATTTAGTCTATTTCGATAATATTAACTTTTTCTTGTGCTTGATTCTTTCCGTCTACTTGTTCTTCAACTTCTCCCTGATCTTCTTCATCTCCCTGTTCTCCGTCTCCCTGATCTTCTCCTTCTCCCTGTTGTTCTTCTTCGTCTCCTTTCAATTTAATTTCAACTACTTCTTCCTCGTCGCTCTCTTCTTCGTTGTTAGTATCATATGTCCGTTCTCCGTTGTAATTATAATCATACAAAGTGCCATTCTCGACCCCTGAGCTCTTTGAAATAAACTCGAAAGTAGCTCTGGACCCGTCTGGTCACGTGATGGATTCTGATTGGCCTATTATTAGAGGTCTATGTTTTTCCGCGAAAGATTGTATTTAGCATTTAAATGTAAACAAACATGGCGGCGGGAGAGACGAAGGATCGAAATATGCTCCATTTGATTTTATGTCGTGACTGACTTTAAAGCAGATATTAAGGGCTAGCTATATATATATATATCTACCAAGAACATAATTCGGCTCTCTCTTTTAACAACAATTACTGTTAGTATTTGACCATTCTTTAGATAGCTAACTTTTAGTGTTACACACATGTGGCCCACATATTATTTTGTTAAGTACTACGCTATCTGGTCTTTGCACTTTAATTGATAAATGCGAATCGTACGGGAGATCGAATTTTATTAAACTCAACGCAGTCAAAACTGAATTTATGGTATCCGGTAAAAGCCCACTTAGAAACACACTTATCTACATTGGAAATACTATTGTAACTCCACAAAATAAACTTAACAATCTTGGTTTTACTTGGGATAACGTTAATGATAGGAAAGGTAAAGCTACTCTCAACAACATCAATATAAATGAACGGATATCGCAAGCACAAATTGTTGGGAAAACTTTAATAAAAAATGGAATTCGTTTCTGTCACCCAAGTACAATAGTCCAACTGTATAACTCCTTAATTGTACCAACATTAACATATGGCTTTGACATTTGCGAATTTACCAAGGACTCGTTTAAACGCTTAGACATTGTTGAAAGATCAATTTTAAAGTCGCTTTTTGACATTTCTAAACACGGCAGAAATTATTTACATACAATGTTCAATATCGATCATATCTCATTTACCGTCAATCGCAACAAACTGAATCTTTTTACCAGACTGATAAACAACGAAAATACTCGCTCGATAATTTTATCACAACTAGCAAACACAATTGAAAGAAACAGCTTTGTATACGAAATTCTTAGTTAGTGCGACAGTCTCAAAATAAATTTCTACGATCTTCTTGTATGCAGAAATAAAATTGTTCTATCTTTTACACACGATCGATTGACGTTCACAATACGCTCGCATTAGCAATTGACTTCTGGCATATTAAAGAGCAAAGACAGAATTTTAAAGCGTTGTTTGAGGAAAACATTCCTGTGATTTAATTATTTCTGAAAATTTTACCTTGTATTTTGTTACTATGGGTGTTTAAATAGAAATTATTATTAAAAAGTAAAAAAAATGACGAAATTAGAAAATCTGAGCAAACACTTAAATTGTGGCAAGACTGCTAATATTTTTGGATTATGATTTTAAGATATGTATAGCCATTTTTCCTTAAACATAGTTTGGGTCTGATTTAAGAATTTTATTGATGGATTCGTTAAAAATATATAAAAGTTTATGTCTTCAATATTTTCTTTATTTTCCTTTTTTACAAAAGTGTATACATTGTATATTGCATTACTTTTTATCATCCGCAAAAGTAGAAATTTTTCAAATATTTTGTCTTTTACAAAAATTTGTGCTCTTACATAATACTAAAGTTATTATAAATAAAAAGACATTTTCAGGCAATGTTTTTTTTTGATTTTGACCCTATATCTGCAAAATCATGTTCGAAAAAATTTGCAGAAATAAATTCTACAAAACAAGATGAAAATGTTTGTTTGATATAAACATTCCATTACTGAAAAATTATATAAATAAAAATAAAACATTTTTCTGTCATCATTTTTCTTTTGAAAAAATATTCAAACTGTAATTTTTTAAAAATGCCTTTTTATCGCAAACTTATTTTTTTTATGCCTCTTATTCCAAGAAAAATGCAAAAATTTTGCACATCAGTTATTGAATCTAACTTTTTTGTGAAAGTCAAATTCAGTCAGGCTAAGAAGTCTATTGTGTATCACAAACCTGATTATACGATGCAGGTTAGCTCCGTATTTGCTCAGTTGGCAGATCAACCTGCTCTAAAAAAATCATTTTTTATGCGAAAAGTAAACCCAGGAAATGATCTATATATATATATATACTGTTCTCTCTTTTTAAAAAAATAGCAAATCAAAGGTGTAAACAAACCAGCAAAATAAACGTAAAATTGTCAATGAGTATTGGTTTAGCTATACCAATGGTTTGCTAATTCAAATCTAAGGTTTCTCGTTTTTGTCTTTGCTTCAACTAAATTCCCTTAAGGCAGAAAATACTCACATTGTTTGACAAAATAAAACTGATAAGAAATTTAAAACATAACATGGTTGTTTCTTTTTTGGTTTTAGCTTGCAAAATGCATGTTTTTGCTTTTTCAACCTGACACTGGCTTGCCAAGTGATATTATATGAATCGAGTCAACTCACCGATTCAAATTATCCTGAGTTGGAAAATGAGCCAGCTGGCTTTAGTAGAGTTGACCTGATTTATATAATTTAAAAGAAATTTTTAATACTGGTCTATTTTATGCCAGCTGGTTAACTTAATTACAAATGGGTCAATCCAACTTATATAATCAAGCTCTAGGCTGGTTTAACAAAACAGTTTTCACAGAAATAACTAGCTATGTCTATATAATAGCTAGATATAGATAGATAGATGGCATCGTTTTCTCTTGCAGTAGTAGAAGCCACTCTGGTTAAACGTATGATTAAAAATATAAGCTCATGATTGAAAACGGCAATATACTGGATAAATAGTTAGCTAACTAGTGTGCTAGATTTGTACGTATAGTGAGACTTTCACTAATAGCTAGCTATATAGCTATAGCTAAAACTAGCACCTCAGCTACAAAACAGAGACTGACTACGTAACTAAGTTTCAGATTTACATGTAGCTTAAACATTAAAAAGTTTTTTAAAAATTTAAATAAGTGCTTTGGACTTTCGTGTTTAACACTAAAAGTTTGCAGTAACGGCACTTCAAGTCCACCAGCAGGAATTGGAGATACTTTATAATTTGTGGAGAGTAAATGTCCAGAAATGGTCAGCCAAGTGTCAAAACATCGGTGCTTTACCTTGATAGCGCAAGCGTATGGGTCGATTGATTTTGAAGAAACATTTGTCTTTGAATAATATAAATATTATCATGTCAAGAACAAGCGAGTTTATTCTAGGCTACGTTTTGACAGCTACAGCTGTCATCGACGGGCAATGATCGTAATCATCTGTGGCTATTTATTATTTGAAGAGATAATTAGAGGATCGAAATTAACCACTCAGATCACAGCAATTAAAGTTATTAACTTTTTCACGGACCCAGATGGAAGCAATAGATTGATTAAAATCTTTCCTTTTTTTCTAAAAGTTCGCTTTATGTTACGTTTCTTTTTTCTAAAAATTCGCTTTTTGTTACGTTTGCCCGAACCATTTTTTGCACTTTTTCCTAAATGTTCGCTTTCCGAAGTGCGGGTAACCATATTTCTGGAAGTTGATAGGAAATACTATTGATATGAGTATTTCTGTCTATACTATTTATGGTTTCTTTTACTTTTCTTGCTGTCCAACCAGACTCTCGGTCTATGATCTTTTTATTGTCCCAGTCAATAACATGATCATTCTTCCAGCTATGGTCCGCAATCTCATTTTTGTCTGTATCTGCGTTGCGTACGGCTCTTTTGTGCTCTTGCACACGTTGTTTAAACATTCGTTTTGTTTCAGCGACATAAACAGCATCACAATCCTTACACGGGATTTCGTAGACAATATTACATTGACTCTCTAGACATATTTTGTCTCTCGTTCCACTTTAATTTTTGACCTGGTTTCGCATTTTGCCAAGTAGAATTTCGATAGACATGATATCCCCTAGATTCAATTTTACTTTCAAATGAAGACATCATATTGATGAACAGTAGAATGATGAAATTCACGAGGCTCCTCTCTTGCTTGAAAACAATGACTCAAAAGAAATGCGAGCGTAATTCGAATTCTATTATTCGTTTCTTCAAACGCACAGCACAAAACAAAACAAAAAGATCGAAATAACGCACAAAACAAAAGACGATAAGTTTACATAACTGACACTCTCCATCGAATGTGCATTCATATATGCATATTGATAAAAAAAAGTTCCAGAAACAACGGAGGAGACTTGAGGAATATTTTCTATACGCTGTTTCTCGTTGTTTATAAATTTTCTAAAGGAACACAACAGTAAAAGCATGCAGTAAAAATGGCGAACATTCGAGATATTAGAGATTTTTATCAGAACATTGATGGGACGTCTGACAGAACACAGGGATTTTTAGCATCTGCATCTGGCAGTACGAATCAAGCGGAAATTGCTGCAATCGATAAAGAGATAAGATCAATCGCCCAACCTCGAAAACACTACAATACCTCTGTACCAGAACAGATCAAGAATGAAATCGGAGAGTTCGCTTTGAAAAATGGAACAAAATCCGCGTCGGAAAAATTCAAGAAAAAGTATCCCAAGTATACCTTTGTAAGAACATCAGTAAACAACTGGAAGAAAAAAATTGAAAAGGACAAAAACAAAACAATGACACTGTGCATAGAAGAAAAGGTAGACCAAATCTTTTAGATGACCAAACTCTTGGAAAAGTTAAAGACGTGGTAACTGGAGTACGTTTGGCTGGAGGGGTAATATATAAAAAGATGATCATTGCTATTGGTACTGGAGTTCTTAAAGCAAATTGTTCATCAAAATTGAAGGAATTTGGTGGTCATATTGAATTAACGGAAGGTTGGGCGAGACATGTGTTGGAAACAATGAAATGGTCGAAGAGAAAAGGCACTACTGGTAAGATTGAGCCAAGCTAGCAGTTTCTCCTTGAGAGAGAGAGAGAAACTAACATTTCAGAGACTTATTTCGTCAATCGTCGAAGAGCATGATATTCCAAAAGATCTTGTTTTAAATCTAGATCAAACACCCTTGTCTTACATTTCCCCTGGGAAATACACTTTTAACCCAAAAGGTGTCAAAACTGTCCCAATCAAAGGAATAGACGATAAGAGACAAATAACCGGAACCTGGTAAATTTCTACCAATCCAACTTATTTATGAAGGAAAAACACGCAGATGCCTTCCCAAATATGATTTTCCTCTAGATTTTAACGTCACATTTTCAGCGAATCATTGGTCTAACACAGAAAAGTCGGCTGAGCTCTTCAAAACAGTGATATTTCCATATCTAAAGCAAGTAAAATCAAACCTGAAATACCCAAAAGAACAAATGTCTTTGATAATAATGGATACTTTCAAAGGACAAGACAACGATCTGGTCATTGATCTTTGCAAAAAACGTTTTTGCCAGGTTGCCATTGTCCCACACAACCTGACAAACATGTTCCAACCGCTTGACATCACAGTAAACAAACCAGCCAAATCTTTCATTTCAAACAAGTATAATGAATGGTTCTTTGAGCAGGTTTCACAACAACTCGAGAAAGGTATACCGGCTCCAGACGTCCAAGTATCTCTTGGCCTTGTTGAGTTGAAAGTAAAGCATGCTCGTTGGATTACTGAGCTATATTATAACCTATGCAGTCAAAAAGAAATTATCCTCAATGGATTCAGGGCTGCTGGTATTCAGAGGCAGTTGAATCAGCCAGTTCAGTGCTTGAATGAATTGAAAATCCTTTTTTTAGTTGAATTAAAGATGGACAATCTTGTTATTTTGTTGCTTGGAAATTATGTTTGTAATCGTTTGTTGAGACTTTTCATTAGAAAATATGATTTGCATCTTGAACTTTATCATTTGTCTTTCCGTCATTAGAAACGAAAAACCTTTCATTTCCAGGGTAAATACTTATTTTTAGGCACTAAATTGAGAAAAGCAAAATTCGGCAAAATATCTTAATCGGCAAAAAAAAAAGTCGGTAAAAATAGTTAGTCGGTAGAAAAAAAATCGGCAACTATTTTTGATAGGTAAAAAATTTTAGTCACTAAGCCAAAATTTGGTCACTTTTTGCCGACTTTTTTACTACCGATAAGGTATGTTATATTGCCGTCTTTGCGGAAATTGTTAAAGTCCTTAGGATTCTTGTTTTGGTGTGGGATTAAAGCTTATTAAAATGTATTGACAGAAAACAGTTTTAGTAAACATTTGATAAATATTGATGGATACGTTTGATAGGGTCAGATATACTATATTAATTCTACGACCTTGCCCTCGTACCTTAAATATAAGCCAGAAGGAAAGCAACATACCCAAACAACGCTACCTACTTCCATGAAACAAAACGATCTCTCGAACAACAAGAGTATATATAGAGATTACAATTTCTCCACTTCTATTTTTTACACTCCACTCTATTTGAATAGTATTAACAAAACTATAAACAAAATATAAAACGTTAATTTACAAGTAACGTCAAAAAGGTTTTCTAAAAATTTTTGATAAAGCGTCTAGTGTGGTCGCACATACAAAACTATGCTGCAGCAATGTTAGTGTCACAAACTGGCTGGCAAATAAGACCAATCTATTTCTTTATTTCTGTTTTTCTTCAAATATTCATTCGCCTTCGAGAAGTGCTTGCAACCGAAAAAACCACGATGTGCAGACAATGGAGAAGGATGTACGCCAGTTAAAACAAGGTGACGGTTCTAAACATATCATATAAGAAGTTAAAGTATTCTTTTGAAAGAAACTATGACTGCCTAACGTAAAAATATTGCTTACGCCTCTGTGACTTGTAAGAATTATCACTACAAAAATAGATGGCTTGATTCAACTAGTATTTTCAATTAGAAATTGTCATCTAACGGACGAAATAAAGGCTAGCTAACAACCTGCAGATTTGTTATTTAGAATGTGCATTTTTATTTTTTAAATGAGTTGCTCCTGCAAGAGATATTATTATTATTGAAAATGTTTACTAAGGATAGTATCTTCAGTTCTTATTGTTACTGCTATGAACGAGGATCCTGCGAAAGGGCTCCAGTGCATTTAAACTGCACTTGTAGTTCAAATGAAGCATTTTAACTACAAAAGTCGTGCAAACCTAAAATATCAATCCTATTCTTGTGCTGAACGCAAGTAGAAAGGATAGATTTACACTGTTATAGTCTCTGGCATGACTTGGCCGGGGTTTGAAGCCAAGACCTCCCGCACTGGAAGTAAACGCTCTACCACAAGGCTACCAGTCGGTCAAGAAGTACATCTGGCACATCTCTCTACGCACACTTGTAAACATGGCGCGCACATTGATGTTCACAACACTGCTGCGTCACTTACTTTTGCCAATTTTATGAAAACCGTAAGCCATCGATGAATACCCCCATAAATCCCTCACTCAGCACGTCTCTACGTAACACTGCTGCATTATTTACTTGACTCCTATCATACCCCTCACAAAACTGCTGACATCATAAAAAAATCAAGGCATGTCTTGCCTATTCGAAAAAGAAAGTCTCTACTTAGAAGGTTTTGTCCACTTTAAAAAATCTAAGAGTAAAAAGCCGTTGAAGGCCCTACAACCTCAAATATGTTCCCGATATAAAGACTCAAGATATATGAGCATATGAGAAAAGTGAGACCCGATACCCTATGTGATATCCGATACCCGATACCCGAGACCCAATACCCTGATACCGATACCCGAGACCCGAGACCCGAGACCCGAGACCCGAGACCCGAGACCCGAGACCCGAGACCCGAGACCCGAGACCCTGATTTTTTTTTACTATCATTTTTTTGAAATTTTTTTTTGAATATGAACGATAATAAAAACACATTTTGATATGTATATTTCTTCGTTATACGGAAATATTTGTTGCACGTAATATGCGAATATGTTGCTGGCTTATAAATGGTTTTATATCACAAGGAACTACAATGAAACTAGCATCAAAAAATTATTTTGTCTGCTCAAACATATATGATTGAAGTAATAGTAGACTTTTTCAAATTCATTAGAGAATGTTTGTTTTTTCGTTGTATGTAAGGTCGAAATAACTCCTTTTGGTTTTTGAAACCACGATTAAATTTTGTATATTGTCCGATGGAATATATGACTGAAATTTTCTTCCACAACCAAGTTGATACATTTTTGTGGGTGTAGTTGAGAAGGAACAAGACATAACCATTATCTGTTGGTACAAGTGGTGCTGGTTTATTCACTGTTGTTGAAGGTGGAATAGGTTGCATTGATGGTAGTATTGAAGATGTTTGTATTGAAGGTGCAGATAATATATTGGTTGCGTTGAATATGAAATATGTGCAGTTGAAGTAGTTGAAACAATAGTAGGCTGCGATAACAGTAGCGTAGATGATGTTTTCGTTTGTGCAGGAGCTAATGGATCGATTAAATTTGTAATTCGAACCTTTTTGACGTTAACTGGACCTTTTCTTCTCTGAGTTGCCTTCGTTTTCTTTTTGCCCGCGTTTTTCTTTTTTAGAAAAGTCCACTAAGTTTCTGATATTAGGTGTCTTTTTTCGCATTGCTTCAAAAAAGGTTCGACCACATTCAACTTGAATGCAATGCAGACAGTATGCGCACATATTCCGAAGCTAATCCAATTTAACGTTTTCACAATCTCGACGTCTTTTCCATCTGAATTTTCTTCTTCTGAATAATTTTCTTGATGTATCTTGTTTTTCAGCATAGGGCAAGAATGCATTGAACTTATCGATTTCAGCTTTCCTTTGGGTCGGGATCATATTATAAAATTTGCTCTCAATTATAAAGAACTGCTGATATCCTTTTGCCAGATTGTAATTGCATGTAAAATAAAAATGCGTTGTAAAATTCACTAACAACACAACCTTCGCTCTTTGCTTTTTCCTTTCATTCGATCCATCGAACATGCACTTTCGCACTATCGCTTAATCTGGACTTCCTCATTAATTATTAATTTATCGAACGTACGCATTTCTTCGAATAAACCAACATATCATCTCTGATATGTTACGTTGAAAAAACAAGAAAATAATGAGAAAAATTTAGGATTTTCATTAAAATAAAGCATCGCCGAAAAAAAATCAAGAAATAAAAAAATCAGGGTATCGGGTATCGGTATCAGGGTATTGGGTCTCGGTGTCAGGGTATCGGGTCTCGGGTATCACATAGGGTATCAAGTCTCACTTTTCTCATATGCCAGATATATGTGCGATAAAGCTGTTGAAGAAGATTCTACGCCTGGTACGTTTCAGATTGGTTCGTCACAACTCAAATGTTGGAGCGTGTTAACCCACACGAGTCCTACAGCGGGAAGCACAGAAATATGAGTATCTCCATCAGAAAGAACAAAAAGCTGAAACACATCTAAGCATCTATATGACTGCAAAAATGGCAAAGACACTAGATATGTGATTGGATATCTTACTCGGGGCAAGCTATCCCCGCTATTGACTACTCCCAAAAACATATACTCCCATGGAGTTTCCCAGTAAAGTGAGGGTTCAGCCTTAACCATGTCGTTCGATCTTGGCGATTGCTGAGAGTGGTTGATAAAGTATGTATGGAGATACGGAGAAAGGTTGAGGAGCGAACTTTCAAAAGCTCCGATTCTGAATTTGTCAAAAAGGGAAGTTATCTCTGAGAAGCTTAAGTAACGGGAAGATAGCATACGCACCAATTGTCACATGAAGGAGGTACCACAGCGCGGTCCCAAAATTGCAGGCGTGTATGCGCAAGGACAAAATTGGCACCCATAAATCTACCTCGAAAAGTGTAAGCATAAAGAGATCTTAATACATGGCGCTAGCTACCTTACTGAATCAAGCGGCAGTCCGAAGATAATTTTTAGAATTTATGTATGACGTCAATGCATTAATACACATGAGCAACCTGATGAAAGAAGCTGTAAGTTTAGGTATAAAAGGGAGATCAAAAATGTGGAAGAAGGACTTGGAGACTGTCATCTGAAAAGTCATGTCTACTGCACAAATTTAGGCGTATACACGATTCAGCATAATGCAAAAGCTCGCGCGAGACATATAATTCACGATGAGATGGCATATGTTTGTAGGCCGCGATAACTACCACAAAACCTAGGCTCGTATTGCGGAGGATCCTCAAAGTAGTACCTACATACGGACACAGGCTGGATTTTTTTAAAAAACTTCGTCCTTACCCTCCTGTCGCCCTTTTACCACTAGCTCTGCACATTCTTTTTCGTTGATATTGTGCACAATTTGTTTAGTCATCCCAATACTTTTGTTGGAATCAGCTCCTACCTCCCAGATAGTGAAATCATTGTTTGTAAATAGGTTTAACCATGTAGGTCTGATGCTGATCGACCTTAAAGCGATCTTCGTATATTGGCCTAAATACTCGTCAAAGAGTGTAGGGTTTCCAGAGTTTCTTCATATTTCTTTTATGAGAAAAGATGAACAAAGCAGTAAACATTTAGTCGTATAACCCAGGGGAATTATCTTTATCAATTATCTTTATCTTCATCATATTATCTATGATCAATAACATCCTGTACCGTAAGGCAAATGGCCTTACGGTACAAGATGTTGTTATTGATCATAAGGGTCCCGACTTATTTGTCGACTACGACACGGTATGGTACCACATCGTTGGTGAGTAGGTGGATTACCCATCCGCTTGTGGAATCATCATGGAGCACCTGAACTTTGAGTTGCCTATGGTTCATACTGTCTATTGCTTCCATACATACTTTCAAGTGTGCAAAATTCATCACAGCTTGTCATGTCACTACCTAGGTCGGAACGATTTCGACGTCTAAATAACCTCTTTAGCCAACAAAAATACCAGCAGTAGGTCGTGCGTTCGTAGTGCCTGGCGCTGAGCAAGAATGGCGCAACGAATACTTCTTCAGTAGCTGGCAGAATCAACGCAAGGATTATCCTGGTTCAGGACCAAGCTACCTCAATGAGGACTCGTGGAGTTTCTCCATCGGTGTCAATCCAAAGATCAGTACTAATGCTACCGCTTGTGCTACCGATAGCAGGAAGCACAATCCGCCGCATATGAGTCATCTTCGAATACTCCTTAAGTACGAGAGCGCAAGCGCAGGGAAGCACGACGATAACAAAGCCATGTTTTTGACAACATGGGTAGGACTAATCCTCGCGTATATTTGGCTAAAGGAATATGCGTAAGACTTACGACCTTTTCTTCCTCCTTACATATCCCACAACTAAAGAAATAACGCCAACAATAGTGATATACAGCTACTGCGCTGCAAAACTCGCCGTACACAGAGATATGCTGCTACCCAAATTTAAACGAGAAAATGACTTTATTCCACAGGGAATTAATTCTAATGACGGTACAATACGAGCGTTGTAGGTTATGGCGAGCGGTTATATTGGTACTGGTGAGGAAAAGGCAATAGTTGCAGCACTCGGCAATAACTTCTGCATCCCTCTGGGAAAGATGTTTGAGCTCGCACAGGACTTGCCAGTATACCAGCCAGGACTATATGATGGACTACAGTTTGTATTACACTTTGCGTCATACGGTGATATGATCAAATATGGTTGTGCAGCTGCTTCTGGGTCCACAGCCGCCAAACCTACAAGATGGCAACATTGTCCTGGAGTTTATAAAGGTAAACCATGAAGGTCTTGCAGATGCAATGGTATAGCGATATAGCCGTATGGCACTGCCCTTTCAGAGAGTGCGGTGCTTACGATGAAAAAGGATGATACAAGCTACAACTTACAGGTTGATACCCTAGCCAAGTCTCTTAAGGGTGTCCTTCTCCTCTTTGCCGACCCCGCGAAGCGCAAGGCCTATGTAAGGGTAAACGAGGTGTTTTATATTGATGTTCGAATTATACTTACACGCGATGGTCCCGAAAGACCATTTTGAGCAGATCATCAATCTTTTTGGAAATCACAACAGCAAAGTTACAATCAGGAATTTCATGAACGAGGACTATGGCCTCTTTGTGGACATCATCTCCCGACTGTAGCCTTTATGGTAGTGGCAGGCTTTTACAACGCCTTAGCCATGCGATAACTTTTACATCACCAAAAAAGGAGATGGAAATATCCTATGTTATGTATACCTTATGTACATCTTAAATGGTAGGTAGACATTGTGAGACAATCTCACACGGCCATCTTTACTGGACCGACTGGAGCGGGAAAAACACAGCATGTGGTAAACCTCCTCGAAGGCGAGTACGAGCGACACTTCAATAACATAATCATCATCTGTCCTAACCTGAGATGAAACTCAACGTCCCTCGAGCGAGCCTCGCTAAATATATCTACCTAAAAAACTTAAAAGATCAGCGTTTTGAATGGATTGAAAAATTATCGTTACTTATAGCTAGTAAGGAGACGCTTCTTATAGTTGACAGCATGATCGCGGACTAGAACCTAAACACGCGGAAAAATCCCTGTTGGAGCTAGCTATCTCTGGAAGGCACAAAAAATAGTCGTACACTGCTGTCTCAAAGTACCTACGAAGACAAAAGAAGCAACTTTTCCTATAGTATTCCCACGAGAGGCAGGATATGAAATTGATCAACGAGGAAACGAACATAATCTCAAAAAGTCAAAGCATGCCCGCCTCTATGTGAGACTTGAACATCCTAAAAGTTATACGATTCTAGAGTGAAAATCCTAAGCCCTTGTAAAAATTCTTAGAACCTAGTTGGAACCTAAAAGTACAAAGTAAAGATGACCTCTTTTCTGGAGTGAGGTCTTTAGGGCGGGTATTCAACGATGTTCACAAATGTGCACGTCACTGCGTCAGATGTAACCTACTTCTATCTCTCTGCACTCCATTGGTTTTAGCATGAAAAAATGGGCTAAAATATGCAAGTTAGCCAAGTGAAAGCAAAACAGAAGCACAAGGTAATGAAAACGTGTTTGAGATAAATGGCATTTTTAGAATAGCTGACGATTTTGAGGCGTCATCCTGGTTGGTTAGCGTTGTTCATGGCCGACATTTCACGGAAATCGAGTTTAAAAAGGCACAGAATCGCTTTTTTTATTTTAAGTGGACAACAAAGTATTTCCTATACCAGTTTTATACAGACTCAATTATTTTTCGGACAATCAAACATATTTCAAATTGAAGAACAGAACATACTTTGTTCAAGAATTTTCCTTTCTTCTGAGCATATCCTCCCCATAAGATGAACACAACATTATTTAAATTATCGTTGATGTACTTCACTGTGGCATCGGTAAATTTCTCCCAACCCTAAAAATACATAGTTGATACAAACACATTTGAAAAGTTCTTGTTAAATTTATTCAAATAATAGCATTACATTGGAATATTTTGAATTTTTTGTTTGTTTTTACTACCAGCAATTCTATGCTGACAATGCTCAAAATCGTATTACATTGACATAAAAGTACAACTTTGTGGTGCTACTTTTCCATCGTGATAATTATCATTGCAAAAAATTAATACTTAACAAAAGGTATTCGTGTGCAAATGTACTTGTTTTTATTTTTATCCATGATAACTCAGTTTCAACTGAGAGATTGGTTAACTTCAAAATTTTCGACAATACAGTGCTTCCAACCACATGTTTATCCCAAATAACATGAAAAATTAGTCATTTCCCTAAACTACAATAAAGTGCTGACTATGACCCCGTTCTCGTAGTAAACTTAACCCTTAAGGGGCAGCTCGTTTTTGAAAATAACCCTTTTTTAGTACACAAATAATCAGCTTATCGAAATTCTAGCCAGCTGCTGAGGACAATTTTGTCCGGATATTTGTGGGACCCGTCCTGTAAGGGTAAAAAAAACCCATCATATTCTAGCCTAATATTTGTTCAATATAATCTTATAAAAAAGAAATGCATAATATTTTTGACATATTTTTCTGCCAACCAACCTTATCTTTGTGAGAGTTCGGCTTACTTGCTTCAACGGTTAAACATGCATTCAGTAGCAACACACCTAAATAAAATGGCGTCAATGTAATCAATTGCATAAGAGACAGCAATTGTAAAACACGTGATTTACAACTGATTCAATAAAAAGGGTGTATATTCGCACAAGTACAAAAATGCCGTATTCCGCAGGGAATATTTATATAAGTTGACAATTACAGAATTTATCATGGAATTTTTGTAAAAAGTCACATAAATTTGATATAGAAGATTGGAATAGAAGATTGGAAATGTTAAATTAGTTAAGTAGCGTGCAATATTTTCTCAAAATTGTGCTAAGTACCTGATATAAAGTACTCTTTTATATATACTATTAATTGTTGTTTAACATTATAAAAAAGTGAATCAAATGAAAAGTTGTACCTTGTTTTGCCCAACCAACTAGATGTCCATGATCTGGCTTTTTAAATCCTGAAATGTCACTTGCTAATTCTTTATACATGTTGCCAAGACTAAAGAACAGGAGAAGTTAGGAATTCAATTTTTTATAAAAAAAAATTCCGGAAAGATACAATGCAATGTAAAAATAGAAGAAAAAAAGGAAACCTTCATGAGTAATTTTTTCAAATCCTGACATGTAGTATAACTGTGAAAATTGATTAAATCCTGCAGAAAATTAATTAAAGATAATTTGAAAGTAAGATTTGCATAAAAGACCAACACTTAAGGCCAAGGAAAGATAATTTTCTGTTTCGCATGACTACACGCACATAGTTTTTTTTTTATCTTGTTTGTTGATTTTACACAGAAAACAACGCATTTCTGCTATTTTCCATTATTTTTTATTTCACCTTTAAAAAAATAATTCATTGTTTGTCAGTTCTACCATAATAAATTTGTCAATATTTTTTATTTGAATAGACCTATTTCCATATCCGTTGTCGTTTCGCCAATACGCATGCAAAAATGCAGAATAACATGAAAACGAGATCGGGATGCTGGTTGTTTACATGTAAGTTTGAAGAATGTATAAAAAATGTTGACTTTTACAGCTTTTAAGTGGCAGTTTCACAAAATCGTAGTTAACACAGCAGTTATAAAGAGGGTATTGGTAATGGTGGTGTGACGAAAAAGATAAAATATTGTAGATTTAAAGTGCGTATTTTTGCTAAATGCTCGCACACTAAACCTAACCTAACCACTAATGCTCAGTGGCACTTCATATTACTCCGATCATTTAAAAAAAGTAAAGCTAGTTTGCATAACCAGCTAAACAGGACAGGGCAAACAGGAAGTAACAAGCTAAGCTACAACTCTAGTAAAATATATTGGGAATTACATTTAAAGCTCTCGCTTCCCCCAACACGATGGAATACGCTTAGCTGATGCTAAAAAAAGTACTCCAGGAACCTTTAAGGTAATGTTGGGGGAAAGAGGAGGGAACGATGGAAAGAGATTTCAGCCTTAAGAATAATGAAAAAGGCAGACTATTATTATCACATTTTCCCAAATATTTTTTCCTGGGCTGTAGCTATTAGATTAGTCGCATCAACTAATCAATTTCAACAATTGTTGGGAGCAATGATATTGAAAATTATTATTTTCAGACTATTAGCTGGCTGTTGCGAATATGTAACTGTTGCACTCCCTTCGTCACTACTCTCTCTTATCAAATGTCAATAATACTTACAGTTTGTAAGTAATATAAATTGATAGAGAATGTAGCTCATCATAAATCTCCATTTATGGAACTCTATTTTCCGAGGTTTTCTCTAGTAACAAGGAAAATAAAAGAATATATACAAAACTTTTCTTGTACATGTTGTTTTCATAAAAAGGTCCGAATTTTAGCTGTGAACATGCTTAATTTTTGGCCGAATCTCAGCTGTAATGTTCTTATGTTAACTACAGGTTCATCTGTTTTTTTTCTCCATTTTATATATATAAATACTCTTGCAGAATTGTTAAACTTATTTATTCACAAAAATAATATCTGCAGAATTCTTCCACAGTGTCAATTTGTTAAAATCAAAAATTTTGTTTTTGACCTAAAAAAAAATTTACGTTGTCTTCTTTAGTTTGATAAGATAAGCATTTTTGGACAAAATTTCACAATTCGGATTCTTTGGTGGTTTACGAGGGCATGTACAACACACATAGATTTAAATTATATATTTTTTATTCAGCATATTTAGAATTTCAAATGTTTTTTACAAAATACAGGACAGCTGTGAATTGCTCCTAAGAATCCTTACATTTTAGCACTTCAATACCGAGAACAAGGGGGAACAAGTTGGACAAGGGGTTCAACTTGCACCTGCACAATCAGAAATTTAAATTAGTATCCTAATTCTGAAATTACAAATGTGTAAAATGTGGGTTTAAAATACTGCCACTTGCCTCACATGGTAAAATCAATGGGTTAAGACACCCCTTACAATAGGCCTGTTATTTTTACAAATGTTGTTTGAAAAAAGGTACACTCAATAACACAGGATATATATATGCCAACAACATCACCAATTTTGATAACCTTGAAATTTCACTTTTGTTTGGAAGAATACAGTTACTCATATCATCATAGTTAGTTCACAGCTATAGCTAGTATACCTAGCTCATTTAACACTAAGAATAACAAGTAAACCATAGGAAAAAATGTCTGGCAGATACATATTATTACCAAACGTCACAAATTTTGCACATGATGCAAGTAAATAAACCATATCTGCACTACTGTGTTGCAAACCTCACATCTGCAAATAAAAGTTTACTCACAACTAATCTCGTTTTCATGCTATTCTGTATTTTGGTGTGTATAGTTCGCAGAATGAAAAATGGATATAGAAATCAGTATATTGTTTGTTTTAAGGACGGTTGCTACTCCCATGAAAAAAAATTAAAACTGTGGCCTTTCATTTTTAAAGTTGTAGGCACGTTTGCATTTTTAAGCAGAAAAACACACTGCACAATATGTTTTTAAGGCTATAGCGCAAAACAGATAATCAACTTCCCCTGGCTTAATCATCCCCTGGCTTAATCATCCCCTGGCTTAATCATCCCCTGGCTTAATCACCAACTATTTTTCCTTTTTCATGTTTCATAAATTTGAATCTTGAATACAAAGAAAACATAAATAAACCAACCTTGGTGGTGCAGGGACTCCAATTTGTACACTGAAGCACAAACCTGAATTATTATTATGCAATTAAAAACATCTTAATGATATTATGAAAAAAAACAATTTACTTAACTGTACTTACCATGTGCTTGATTTGGTCCGTGATAAGGATCTTGTCCAAGAATAACAACTTTAAGGTCTTGTATTTCACAAAATTTTGTCCAACTATACACATGTTTTTCTGAAAGAAGTACACTTAAGCCTCAGGTAAAATAGATATTATCCTCAATCATGCCAATTAGAAATTGAGCTTTTAAATATATTTATATATACTTATAATGCCTATTATTTTTTCTTATTAATTTAAACTAAATAGGGATAACTGGAATTTTTTAAATCTTATAAATAACGTGAAACAGGTTTTTTGTCTGCTGAATCAAATCTTTCCTTTAGTTCTTGCCAGGGCTTTAAATCCGACGATAAGACAAGATAAGAAGTAAGAAAACATGTTGAAGATTATACTTATAGCCTTTTTTAGGAGGGTGTTTATTTTTCTAAGGTTATTTCAGATGGTTGTTAATTGAGCAAGAATGTGAAAGCTTTTATATACAATAAATTTACAATATATTTGAAACTTTTAATAGGAACTTATTATTTTCTTTCGTCAAAATTTTATAATTTAAAAATTATAATAAAATAATGACAATGTTTGTGATCTAATAGAACATTAAAATACAAAAGTATATATATATATATATAGTCCTTACCAGGGGGATATATAGTAGCTCTTTTTCTTTCTGCAATTAAAAAATCTTGAAGCTAAGTAAAATAAAAGAAATTTATAATTTTTCCTTTTTCCATTTTGTAATGCTGTTCCAGTAAAACTTTTTAAATTGAACCTTAAATTATAATCACTTACCTTCTGAAAGTATGGCTTTGTGAATTCAGATTGTAAGGCTACTTTCCATGAATGTCCCATGTCGATTCCCTGTTGTGCATTATGTTCCAGTTTTTCTAAAGCTTCTTTCTTCTTTTCTTCTATTTTTTTTCTTTGCTCCGGTGAAAGTGGTGGAGAATTATCCAGGTTTGTCTTTGTCTTTTTAGAGGATGGGGTGTCATCATTATTTTTATTATCACTATTTCGCTTTCCAGGTTTTGTAAAAAACGATGCAATGTTCTTTTGTTTGTTATCTTGTTTTTTAGATTTAGGCGGCATCATGAACTTGTTTACAATTTGTGTTACTTTGTATCGATATGTACTTCTTGATTTAGATAGAATTATAAGCATCAGCAGTTCTTTGTTGTACAAGCATAAAATCTGTTTAAGGTGAAGTGAGGTAAGATTTAGCAGATTTAAAAACTATATCAGCTTAGGCAAAACTGTTGAGATTAACTTCATATTTTATAATTTTGTTATTGTAGCTGTAAATATAATTTACCTAATATATCCATGGCCTTAAATTGGATTTAAATACTTGTTTATTCCTATTTAAACATGGCACTGCAAGAAGATACGAACTGGGTAGCCCTTTAAAAATATTATCACTTTTTTGTTTAGTCATTGTCATTGAATAATATAGATATTATCATGTCATAAACAAGCGAGTTTATTTATTCTAGGCTACGTTTCGACAGCTACAGCTGTCATCGACGGGCAATGATCGGAATCATCTTTGGCTATTTCTTAGTTGAGGAGATAATTAGAGGATCGAAATCAACCAATCAGATCACAACAATTAAAGTAATTTATGCTGTGCAATATTTTTATTTGTTTTTTTAATAGAATAATTATAGTCTTTCAGTAACCACACTGCTTACTGCTGAGTCAGACTCTACTTTAACACCCACAACCCTATACAACTCGTCCCACAGCTAAACTTCCATCAATTACTTCTGATATGACCCATTCTCAATTCAGAAAATTTTATATTAATTGTACAATATACAAACAAATCGCTGATGTACCATCACTTCTCTACAACACCTGTGGCAATTCCACGCAACATAACATCATCAACACAATACGCAATTTCCTGACTCTGACAGAGGACTAATTACTAAAGGAAATTATTAGCTGTTAAAGACTGCATTTTACAAGACTTAACTATGTTAGGGTAAACCACAAACCAGAAAAAAAGGTTGGGAGATTTAGAAGTTTTGAACAACATTTATGCTATATATATTTTTATTATATTTATTATTATTATTACTATTCATCATTCTCACCATCATTCTCGGCTTAACGCCCGTTTTCCATGCTGGCATGGGTTGAACGGGGTATATTAATGCCCCCCCTTCCAATGTGATATAGACTGTGTTAGATCTAAACTCAAATTCCTTTGCATCAAGTCTTTCTCTGTCTACCTGTGGGCTTTGCCCCAGAAACTATTAAGTCTCTACACTTTCTTACCCAATTATCCTCCTCCATCTGGATAACTATTATTTAGAATTAGTTACCTAGAATAGTCTTTTCATTTTCCATTGGTTACTGCTATACAAGGGTACTGCATAGGATCCTAGAACATTTAAAGCTCAATTTAAGCTACAAAAGTCCTGCAAGCACAGCATTCCCCAACTAGACAATATTAACCCTATTTTCATGCAGAACGCTAAGCAAAAAGGATCGATTCACACTTTTATGGCCTATGGCATGACTAAGCTGGAATTTAAACCCATGTCCTTCCACACTCCAAGGGAATGCTCTACCACAAGGATACCTGAAGGTATATATGGGTGTACGATTACATGCGCTTGCGCCCACACACACGCAAATACTAACCAGGCGATGTTCACCTGCAAAGCTATTTTAGAACATTTTATCTTCTTCTTTACTGAATGATATAAACATTGAGCATTATTTATTAGCACTTGGTGTGTGTCTTCTTGTGGTTTTACAACTAATACTTTGTAATATTCCTTATACTATTATTCTTAACTGTATAAAAAATTCTCGCATGAGAATTATTTATAACCTTTTTTTCCTTTCTTGGAAGAGAAAAATGTTACGCAATAATTGTGTTTCAGCATTGCTCATTTGCAATTTGCCACAAACTCTTAAGGGACCTGTTTTATTCTTAATATATACAATGTAAACACATGGCTATTATAAATAAATCTTAAATGAATAATTATAGTCTTTCAGTAAAAAAAAATTGTTATGAAGAAAAGATAACCCCGGGTGAAAAGTCTGGGGCCAAGTAAAGGGGCAGATTGGCACAACAAACAAAATGGTAGACCATTGCATAATTACAACGTGGTACATAGTTAATTAAAAAATTGAAAAAAATTGCACACACAAATTCTCTAATATGGATTTATGTGTGCGATTTGTAGCACACGCATTGTTTTCTTTGTGGAATTCCCTGTGTGAAATGCATTTTTTGATTTTGTGAAATTAAGTTTTCACAAAATAGACAATGGGGAACCAATTTTTTGGAACCTTTTTTTTTTTAGTCCTTCACACCCAAATAAATGAAAATTGACAAACCTTACAAGAAATGGACAAATAAAGTACTTGATATGCACTTGTACATTAAAAAAACAAAAAAAACAGTCCCTAATGGACAATTAAACAAACAATTAAAAGTAACACAATAGAACAATACACTGTGACATCACAACATAGAAACTAATGCACTCATGGACACTTACTGAACACACTTATGCTAACACAATTAACAACATAAAAATAGACTATTAAAGGTACAAACACACATTGAAACAAGCTAAAGTACTGCACATACATAAACATATAAAAAATAAATAACCAAATTGGCATTGAGGCAGTTACAATTTAGATTCTCGCAACTACAACTTCGTGAATCCATCGAAATTGTGGTGAACCCACAGAGAACCCCTTGTTAATTGCGGTAGCTGAAGCTAGCACTTATACCTGTTGGGAGACTTGACTTTTGATATAGCATCCAGTACTCTAATGTCAGTAGAAGCCCAATGTTTATCCAAATACAAGATGGTAGGCCAGTGTGAGGGGTGGTCACAGGGCATGGACACTAGTGTTCTCCTTATTCCAGGGTCTAGAAATGCTGTCTAAGACTGTAGATCCAGGCCCCCAGATTGGCAACCTTAGCTGTCATAGTCAATATATAGAAGCAGCTAAAGTCAACTAGTTCCCAGTATTATTCATTGTTGACAGTTTGGTTTGCCCACCCCCCTTTTCAATATTTCGTTTTGTTTTTATGTAATCACTTCATGCATTGGCATCGATGTCTACATCTGTTATCGTACCAATCACTCCTACAATCAACCATAACCTATACGTATCAAAACGATAATTGGGCCATCATATCAGACAAACACCTACAAAACCAGTATATTTACCTCAGAGGTTCTTCTACGAAGAACAATGATTAACAACGCTGGACAATCTACAACATCAGATGGATGGATCGATTGGCATCAAAGGCGCAGGCTTATACCAGTGCTCTTGCCTCAAAGTTTTCTTAGTGATCTAATTTGGCTGCTCATGGTTACCAAGTTTTTCATCCAGAGGTAGAAGCACTGATGACACACGTTGGTGAGGATGTCAGGCTTCCTTTGTCAGCCAAATGGGATGAAGATGTAGGCATTTCACAAGATTTGCTGAGATGCAAGTGATTTCACAAGAGTCACTGAGATGTAGGCATTTCCGCGAGATTCGCTTAGATGTAGGCGATTATAAGAGTCGCTGAGATGTTGGCGTTTCCATGTGAGTTGCTGAGATGTATAGGCATTTCTACCTGAGTTGCTGATATGTAGGCATTTCTACGAAATTTGCTGAGAGGGTTGTGTTCCCACGAGAGATGTAGGTGTTTCTACGAGAGACACCCCAGGTGAGTTAGCATTTCCATTAGAGATGCAGACGTTTCCATGAGATAAGTCTGAAGGGTATGGTTCGAAACACACGTATCTGGTTTGGGGCTCCCCGATACCGAGCCTGACATCCTCCCCGATCCCCCAAACTCAAGTGTAGTTACCATGAAATACATATACATAGCATGTTGTTATTTTTGCTGTTGTTTGACAACCATAGCAATTAAACACCCTGTATTTTGTTTAAGGTAAGTGGAAGATTATCACAGTGGAAACTTGCCCTCAAGAAATGCGCCATTTTGACATTTTGTGCTTTGAGATGGAGGGAAAGTACCAAATGCGCGTGGGGAAACTATACCTTGCAGAAATACCCTTTGGATAAGGCTTTGGGAGAGAGATAGTAAACATATCAACGAGACAAGGTGCATTTCTAACTTTTGGAAAGATGATAATAAAAAATGACACAAAAATATCACATGAAACAAAACACGTTACTTTTAGTTACATAATTACAGTATTGTCTCTTCAACATGACACATGTATATTTCAAAAGATCACAAGTAACATGATAAAGAAAAACTGAATACATCAGATTGGCAGAGTTGCATGGGATTTGAGAGCCTGGCTACATTATCTCAGTATTAGAAACAATCCAAACCATCACATTATATAGCAATATCATGTACTGGCTATATGGCAGCTTAACCTACACTTCCAAGGATTACGCTACCAATTGTCCTGCATGGAGGAAAAAATCCAACATTGCAACACAATGAACCGTTTAAAAGACTCTGTTGAGTCTTTTTGCTGGTACATTTTTGCACTAATCGCTCACCTTTCATAAGACAAAGAAAAAGGAATTTTTTTTCATGAAGGAATATTTCCTGGCAGAGGAAATGGCATCTGCTTGGCAGGACCTAGCATCTTTGTACCTTAATAAAGATCAAGGAAAACTACATCTACCCCAAACAAGTGTGTGCTGTTGGGGATCAACACTCATCTGTTCAGGCTGGTCACTAATGACATTTTAATTAACAAACTTTCTACCATTCAACCACTCTGCGAAAAAGTTAATCGCATGCATTATGCATTGTAAGGCTTGCACGGAACTTAACATCCTGCTTAGTACATTTCCATTTTCGATGTATTGGCCAACAGCCACCCCATCCATAGCCCGGGTTCCTGACGCTCTCGGCATTACGGGGACTACACGGTACAGGGCCGCGAAAAGTAGAAAAAATCCAAAGTACAAGTCTTTTTTCTTCCCTCACTTAAAAACTGCAGAAGAAGAATTAGAAGAAAAAAAAGTCAGGTAGGCCGGGCTACCCCATCCATTGAACTTGACTGTCCATTAACTATACCGAACAGACCAACTAAACTTTGAAATAAGCTGACAGAAGAAAATGTTACAAAACTCAAACAATACTTCTTCAAGAAATTTGTCAATATAACCTTGAGTAGAAAAATGGACAAAAAAATGTAAAATTCGCTGGACAGTTAATCTATAAAATCTAAATGCAGAATTTATGAGAGAAATTCATCATTGTCCTTATCCATCCCAATTAGCCTGTCAGGTACCAATAAACATGAAGAAGACTATCTTTAAAGCTGTCGATACAATACTGGAATCAGGACACCTAACATCGCGCTCGATTCACGATGCTGTCGCGATAGTAAAATTTTTTAGCATCATGAAAGTCGCGATCCATCGTGGGGTCAACTTTCATGATGCATCGTGACTTTCGCGATCCACATCGCGACCATCATGATACATCTTTAAACATAATAATCACTTAATTAATGTCATGAGAGAATAACGCCATTAAATATAAATAATTGTTTTTTTTGTTTGTTTTTTAAATCAAAAATATTTTTGTTGCTGTAAGCTTTTTTCTTGTTTAGGCGACTCCAACTTAATTAGTTGTTCTACGGCCCGCCCGACCCTAACTTTCACGAAAATAAAAAAATAATAATATTAAGCAAAAAACTTTTAAAGAACAAAAAATGAAAACAAACAAACATTTTCTTATCCCATCTTGTGAAAAAAATATTATTATTGTCGTAACACCCTCCTTCGTTATGATTATTATATATGTTTGAAATTACACTTGCTAAAATCTAATACTGCAAGACTTTTAGTCGATACCGTTTAGGAAAAAGAATAAAAACAAGGTTAAATACGCTTGTCGTAACACCCTCCTCCGTTATGAATTTAAATAAATAATTTTAATGCCGCGAAAGACTTTAAATATTGTCAACTAAACTATAGCCCGTAACAAATTTTTCACTAAATTTAGATTTTCTTATAAGAATGTGCAAAAAACATTAAAAGAACACTAAACTTTTTTATTAAAATAACTTTTGTTTTTTTATTATTTTAAGTGGGAGTATAATAACGGCATATGAGAAAAGTGAGACCCGATACCCTATGTGATACCCGAGACCCGAGACCCAATACCCTGATACCGATACCCGAGACCTGATACCCTGATATTTTTTTTATTATAATTTTTTTTTTTTTTAATATGAACGATAATAAAAACACATGTATATTTCTCCGTTATACGGAAATATTTGTTGCACGTAATATGCGAATATGCTGCTGGCTCAACAATGGTTTTATATCGCTAGGAACTACAATGAAACTACCATAAAAAAAATTATTTTGTCTGCTCAAAAACATGAATGATTGAAGTGATAGTAGTAGACTTTGTTAAATTCATTAGAGTATGTTTGTTTTTTCGTTGTAGGGTCGAAATAACTCCTTTTGGTTTTCGAAACCGCGATTAAATTTTGTATATTGTCCAAAATTTCCTCCACAACCATAGCAAGTTAATACATTCTTGTGGGCGTAGTTGAGAAGGAACAAGACATTATCATTATCTGTTGGCACAGGTGGGGCTGGTTTATTAACTGTTGTTGAAGGTGGAATAGGTTGGGTTGATTGTAGTATTGAATATGTTTGTATTGAAGGCGCAGATAATATATTGGTTGCGTTGAATATGAAGTTTGTGTCTGTGAAGTAGTTGAAACAATAG
The DNA here is from genome assembly GCA_030067915.1 of Hydractinia echinata. Lineage (NCBI taxonomy): Eukaryota > Metazoa > Cnidaria > Hydrozoa > Anthoathecata > Hydractiniidae > Hydractinia > Hydractinia echinata. The sequence continues at coordinate 1,167,416 of JASGCC010000097.1, read as the reverse complement.
TAGGCTGCGATAACGGTAGTGTAGATGGTGTTTGTGCAGGAGCTGATGGATCGTTTAAATTTGTAATTGGAACCTTTTTGACGTTAGCTGGCCCTTTTCATCTCTGAGTTGCCTTCGTTTTCTTTTTGCCCGCGTTTTTCTCTTTAGAAAAGTCTACTAAGTTTCTGACATTAGGTCTCTTTTTTTCGCATTTCTTCAAAAAAGGTTTGACCACATTCAACTTGCATGCAATGCAGACAGTATGCGCACATATTTCGAAACTTTTAAATCTAAAGCAAATTTCACAACAAGTTAAAATGTTTTTTTTCTTGTTCATTCCAACTGTGTGAATGATTGTTCTTTGTTTTAGCATTTTTCACATAATATGTATCGCCAAATCCTTTGATGAACGTACGCCTTGATTCGTATAAACCAACATATCATCTCTGATATGTTAGGTTGAAAAACAAGAAAATAATGAGAAAAAATTAGAATTTTTATTAAAATAAAACATCGCCGAAAAAAATTAATAAATAAAAAAAATCAGGGTATCGGGTCTCGGTATCAGGGCATTGGGTCTCGGGTATCACATAGGGTATCGGGTCCCACTTTTCTCATATGCCAATAATAACTTGCTGTATAAATTTCGAAACAGTCTAAGTATAACTTACTGTATAACTTTCAAAACAACGCAAGTATATTCTGTATAACTTTCGAAACAGCACAAGAATAAGTCTTGCTGTACAGCTTTCAAAACAACACAAGAAAAATTCTTGCTGCATAATTTTGAAAATAAGTTTTGAGCATGCAAGTATTTTTATCTTTTCACCTTGAGTACTAGTTACATTTTTTTAGTGAGACAAATTATTATTTTTTCTTCACAACTAAAAAATATAAACTGCATGCGTTATGCCAAAATACATAGAAAAATATGCTTGTCGTAACACCCTCCTCCGTTGTTAAGGTTTTTTTTTGTTGTTGTTGTTATAACCATACATTCTTATTTTTCCATGAACTTTCATTAAATCGAACGTTTGCTAATTCAACATTCGCTAATTCCAGCAAAACATACATAGAAAAATATGCTTGGCGTAACACCCTCCTCCGTTGTTATTTTTTATTATTTTTTTGTTCTTGTTTTGACCATACATTCTCGATAAAATTATTTTTATTTTGCCGACCGACCAACCGTAAACTACTATCTACTTCGCCTGTAGAACAACTAAATAAGTTGGAGTCGTCTTATATATTTCTAAAATTCAATTTCTAATAAAAATATATACAAGATGCAAAAGAATTTTTTCTTTAAATGTAAAAAAAAAAAAAAAGACACAAGATTATACGCATCTATTGTTTAATATTTTTAATGTTATTTACGATCCATCGCGACAATCACGATTAATGGTGATGTTCTGCCCAATCTTAGGACACTGCCCAATCTTTGGACAAAAAAATGCCCAGTCTTAGGATTGGACGCCCAGTCTTAAGACTGGGCAGGGCGTCACAAGATTGGGCAGGAGACCATGTTAGGCCCATCTTTCAGACGCCTTTTAGATTTTAAAGAAGGGATGTGCCACACAAGCTCTGTTGTTTGCAAGACCTAACAAACATTCTCAGGCACATTAAAAATTATATTTGGGGTATGTACACAAAAAACAAATTTGCTGGTACTGTTAAATTGACCAGGCCAGTCTTTGCACACAGTAAAAATCGTAGCTAGCTAGGTGTAGCTAGCATGTATTATACATTTAGCATTTTTATACAGTTTGTAGTAGCCAAATTTTAAAAATAAAATGTTTATATATATGAAGAATCAGATAAATCGTATTCAACCACATTATTAGTTAGCTAGCTGATAACTTCATTGGATGAGCTAGCTATAGCCAGCTAATATGGTTGAATAGTTTACATGGTATAATTTTTTGGCCTTATGATTTGCCAAGAAAAGTTTCAATTTAAAGTTCCTTTTAAAAGGTACAGTCTAAAATTTTCATTGTTCTCTTTGACTTCCACAATTGTTCTAAGATTGGACATGTACGTCCATAGATTGGGCAGTCCAGTCTTAAGACTGGCCAGCCATTTTTCACTGTCCGAAGATTGGCCTGGCCAGTCTTAAGACGGGCGCGTTCCAAGATTGGGCAGAACAGTGACGATCGCAATAGCATCGTTATTTTTTTATACATCGCGACTATCATGAAGTTCTTCATAAACATTTTTTCTATTGCGATGGTCACGATTGGATCGCGGATCGTTCGTGTAAGACATGATACGCGCTCACGATGTTAGGTGTCCTGATCCCAGTACTGTATCATGCTATTCCCCTAGAATGAGGAGAGTTAACACTTCACCACTTATATAACTGAGTGGGGTCGTTATATATCTCCCCAAAGGTTTATAGCATTTTTCCCTGGCTGAATTACATCACAGTTGTTTCTTGTCGACCACATGTATATGTTTGAGCCTACATTTATATTTTTTTTGGCATGAAAATTTGTTATTTCTTTCATTATTTTCTTCACTAAACAAGAAATCCTTTTCCTGCCCAAGGTGCTGTTTTTTAGCGGAGGGCTCAATGCTGAATGGTCTGACCTTGGAATTGTTGTAGCAAAAAAGGAAACTGGAACTTTTTGTGTTGTGGCCTGAACCTGGATTCAATCGTAGTGTCGTATCGTAACTAAAAGAACTAAATAATAAAGCTAGGCAATAGACAGAAGATAGACGTGTAGCTAGCTATAGCTAATTACTTCTTGTTTTCTTACTCCAACCTTATCGCACAAATTTTGTTTTAAAGTTTCAAAGTTTACGCTAGCTAGAATTTTACAAAAATAAAATTGCGAAGGCTAGCTAGCTAACACATATCTGAACTTACGTTTCTTATTGAGAACAACAGCACATATACAGTGTACAAACTCAAAGTACAGTAACAGTAAACAACAATATTGCCGTCTGGATAAACTTGAGTTAGCTATATTTGTTAGAGTCAACCTTGTGGAGATGTAGCTAGCTAGTCTTTTTTGCGAAGCGAGCGAAGCGAAATTGTGGAGCACGTTTGCTACACGCGAGGTATACCAAGAGAATTATTGGGCAACGACTTCATTTAGCACCGGGCTAAGTGGTCCCGACACACGACGTACAACATAATTAGCACCCCTTCATATTTTATCGACAAAAAAACCCGACAGACGTTCATTAACAGTACTCCAACCAAATGGACCCGACAGATGTACCCTCATTGTCCCACATCCTCTGTATCGCTACATAACAAATACATATTTTTTCTGTCAATAATCCATAACCAACGTAATATCGCATAATACTGCATAATACCTTCATCATACTCTCTATCGCTACATAACAAATACATATTTTTTCTGTCGATAGGCCATAACCAACGTAATATCGCATAATACTGCATAATACCTTCATCATACTCTCTATCGCTACATAACAAATACATATTTTTTCTGTCGATAGGCCATAACCAACGTAATATCGCATAATACTGCATAATACCTTCATAATACATAAAAAATACATATTTTTTCTGTCAATAATCCATAATCAACGTAATATCGCATAATACTGCATAATACCTTCATAATACATAAAAAATACATATTTTTTCTGTCGATAGGCCATAACCAACGTAATATCGCATAATACTGCATAATACCTTCATAATACATAACAAATACATATTTTTTCTGTCGATTGGCCATAACCAACGTAATATCGCATAATACTGCATAATACCTTCATCATACTCTCTATCGCTACATAACAAATACATATTTTTTCGGTCGATAGGCCATAACCAACGTAATATCGCATAATACTGCATAATACCCTCATAATCAATAACAAATACATAATTTTTCTGTCGATGGCCATAACCAACGTAATATCGCATAATACTGCATAATACCTTCATAATACTCTCTATCGTTCCATAACAAATTCATATTTTTTCTGTCAATAATCCATAACCAACGTAATATCGCATAATACTGCATAATACCTTCATAATACATAAAAAATACATATTTTTTCTGTCGATAGGCCATAACCAACGTAATATCGCATAATACTGCATAATACCTTCATAATACTCTCTATCGTTCCATAACAAATACATATTTTTTCTGTTGATGGCCATAATCAACGTAATATCGCATAATACTGCATAATACCTTCATAATACATAAAAATACATATTTTTTCTGTCGATAGGCCATAACCAACGTAATATCGCATAATACTGCATAATACCTTCATAATACATAAAAAATACACATTTTTTCTGTCGATAGGCCATAACCAACGTAATATCGCATAATACTGCATAATACCTTCATAATACTCTCTATCGTTCCATGACAAATACATATTTTTTCTGTCAATAATCCATAATCAACGTAATATCGCATAATACTGCATAATACCTTCATAATACATAAAAAATACATATTTTTTCTGTCGATAGGCCATAACCAACGTAATATCGCATAATACTGCATAATACCTTCATAATCCATAACAAATACATAATTTTTCTGTCGATGGCCATAACCAACGTAATATGGCATAATACTGCATAATACCTTCATAATACTCTCTATCGTTCTATAACAAATTCATATTTTTTCTGTCAATAATCCATAACCAACGTAATATCGCATAATACTGCATAATACCTTCATAATACATAAAAAATACATATTTTTTCTGTCGATAGGCCATAACCAACGTAATATCGCATAATACTGCATAATACCTTCATAATACATAAAAAATACATATTTTTTCTGTCAATAATCCATAATCAACGTAATATCGCATAATACTGCATAATACCTTCATAATACATAAAAAATACATATTTTTTCTGTCGATAGGCCATAACCAACGTAATATCGCATAATACTGCATAATACCTTCATAATACATAAAAAATACATATCTTTTCTGTCAATAATCCATAATCAACGTAATATCGCATAATACTGCATAATACCTTCATAATACATAAAAAATACATATTTTTTCTGTCGATAGGCCATAACCAACGTAATATCGCATAATACTGCATAATACCTTTATAATACTCTCTATCGCTACATAACAAATACATTATTTCTTTGTAGATAGGCCATAACCAACATAATATGCCACATTATTCCGCACAACTGTAATAATACTCCTTGTCGCCTTAACCAATATAAACAGACGAATATCCTAATGCTCGCCAAGCTGAGGAAAATGTTGTTGTATAAAATATACAAGATTTAATATTGGTTACATATCCATGCACAAACAGAAACGATATTTTGCACAATACACTGTCGCAAAGAGACTTATAGAAAGTCGTAATATCAGTCAATCTGAGGGAACACGTTGTACTATAGAATGGACAAGCATTAACATGGCATAAACATCCCTACACAAATAAAAATGATAATTTGGATAAATGGCGTTCCGCGAAAATACATATTCAAGTCCTAATATCAGCTAATCTAAGGAAACACGCTGTTCTATAAAATAGACAAGGTTTAAGTTTGGATACACATCCATACACAAACAGAAACGAGATTTTGCTCAAATACCCCTTTGCAAAAGGACATATTACCGGCCCTATTGCAGGCTAAACAAAGAGACGCTTTTGTACTATATATTGAACAGGCGGTAGTGTTCTATGCTCATCGATAACCAATAGAAAAGATATTTTGGACTAATACCCTCCTGCAAAATCACATATCAGAAATCATAAAGAATGCCAATCTGAGGCAAGACATTATACTACACATTTAACAGGCCGTTGTGTTATGTACTTATCCATACAGCAGTAGAAACAAGTATCCATCCTGGAAATAACGTATCAAAAGTCCTAAAGTAGACCAATCAATGCAAAGACATTACATAGTGAAAAAAAACAACCATTGAGGTTGGATATACATCCATTTACCAATAGAAATGATATTATGGCAAAATACTCTTCTACGAAATGACACATCAAAAGTCCTACAACATATCAACAAAGGGAAGACCTTACACTATAAAGCAAAATAACATTGATGTTGGATAACAATCCATACACAAATAGACAATATGTCTTGGACAAATACCCCCCCCCCCCCGCGAAGGGACATATTAAAAGTCCTGAAGCACGCCAATCATGAGAAGACTTTATACTTTAAACTAAACAAACACTGATGTTGGATACACGTCAATACACAAAGAGACACTATATTTTGGACAAATACCTTACCGCGATATAAAAAAATGAAAGTTCTAAAGCAGACTAATCAATATGCAGATTTTACACTGTAATTGAACAAATATTGAGGTTGGATACACATCCATACACCAATAGAAATGATATTTGGGCTAAATACCCTCCAAGAAAATGACACATCAAAAGTCCTAAAGCAGACCAATCAAAGGAAAGACTTTTCACTATAAACCAAACCAACACTATAGACACTATACTTTGGACGAATACCCTTCCGCGAAAAGATATATAAAAGTCCTAAAGCACGCCAATCAAGAGAAGACTTTACATCTTAAATTAAACATTCAGTGAGGTTGGGTGCACATCCATGCACCAATAGAAACCATATTCTGGACAAATACCCCCTCGCAAATGACACAGTAAAAGTCTTAAAGCTGTTAGATTTGAGGGAAGATGTATAGTATGCACTAAAAAGGCGGTATTGTTCTATACCTATGCATATGCAATAGAGACGACATTTTGGAGTGATAGCTTGGCATAACCTTATTTAAAAAATGACCTAATAGATCTATTCAAATAAAGCCTCACTAAACCAGTAAGTGAATGGGATATTCCACAATACATGGCTAAAAAACAACCTGGATGAAAGTAAAGGTCGAAATCCTAGCAGAAAAATTAAAAGGAAGTCTGTAAATGTGAGACACATCCGTACGTCATTTGAGGTATCACTTTTAGAAGTTGAGGTATGTGCAAAATAAAATCTGAGATATTTTAAAAGACCAATCAAAGAGAAAATTTTACACTGTACCCTACCCAAACACTAATGCTGGATATACATCCATACACAAATAGAAACAATATTATGGAGAAATACCCTCCCTGGAAATGACGCATCAACAGTTCTAAAGCAGACCAATCAATGCGAAGGCTTTACACTATAAACCAATATGAGGGAACACGTTGCACTATAGAATAGACAAGCATTGAGGTAGGATACAAATCCATCCACTAATAGAACAGATATTTTGACAAAATACCCTCCGCGAAAGCTAATTAGTAAGAAGCCTTTACACTATACATTGAACAGGCTGTAATGTTCTGTACTCATCCATACACCAGTAGAAACGATATTTTGGACAAGTATTCTCCCGCGAAAGGACATATTATAAGTCCTAAAGCATGCCAATCAAGAAAATCAGTGGGATATACGCTCGCGGTGGAGAGCGGTCATGCACCAGTGACAAAGGACGATTTTACGATTCTTTTTAAAATCAAACAACTCAGCAATTATTAAACTAGTCGTTAACCCGTGGAAGAATCCATGGGGTCGCCCGTCCTTTATATATCGCATTTCGTGTTTTCGTAACAGGACGCGTCTTAAGTGGCAGACAGACAGACGACGGCTATTATTAAAGAGAAGAAGGACAACAGAAGAATTCCTTCACTTCTGACAGAATTTAAATGCTTCTAAACGGATTTTCAACTATCTCCACAACAGATTGTGCATTTTTAACGGCTTTTGTAATTAAGATGCATCGAACCCGTTGATGATAATTTCTGCTTCGCTGCTTAAATGGTGGTAAAGTTGAACGATCCAGGAAGCGTGCACTGGTTTTAAATCTAACAATTTTGAGGAAATCTTTACATCCGCAGGATCAATGCCTTGTTTCAACTGAATTGCCACTTGATTTGAAAACTTTTCATTGTACAAACTTTGTGGTATTTGTTTTCACCTGTATATTAGCTGATTGAAGTTTTAATAAGAAATAACAAAAATCCAAAATAGACAAAATTTTCATCGAACAAATTTTTTTCGCGGACAAAAATGACGAAAATTTCAAGTGTCCGGCGAAAAATTTTGTCCAACAAAGTTTTCGTCCGATAAGGTAAAAACACAGAAAACAGCCCGTCATTACCCCGTCCAGCTAAAAAAATCGCTCAGCAATTTTATTTTGCGGAATAAGTCTTCATAACAGTAATAAAAGGTGTAGCTACCTACCTGCATTTAGCATAAGAATTATTAATTAAGAATTTTGTTGTAGCTAGCTAAACTGTATCGCACATGCTTTTAGGCCTAATAGGCTTTTCAAAAAAACCTGCATTGCATCTTTGGTTTACAGAACACAGAATACACTCTGTCAAAAGGCTAGGTTAAGCCACAAGTAACTGTGTTACCCGGCGTTGAACACCCGGATGAGTGATTAATAAGAACCGTCAACTGCGCCACACATTCAGATAAAGCGCTTTAGTACAGTTATATAGTATGTAGTAAATCAAATGAAGTGCACACAACATTATGGTGTGTCCAGTGTAATATATCTTTCAACAAATAACTTTCCACAACTTAAGCTGAAATAAAAACACAGATTACAATTTGTTGTTACCCCGTCATAGCAAAAACGGCTGGCCAACCTTTTTTATTTTTCGGATAATGTTTCCGGTGAGTGTTTAAAAAAGTTTAAGCTGACCATTTAGTACAGGTAAACAATGTGACACATCCATACAGATGTAATACCAGTTTACCATGTCGCACATGAGTATAGGCGTAACACTATTTTTCAAAAAACTTTATCGCAACTTCGGTTAAAAAAAATCCAGGAAACCCCTGTTGTTATCATGTTCAGTTAAAGAAATACTCAGCAATTTTATTTTGCACCATAAGTTTTCATAACAGTAATTAAAGTGGTAGCTGCCTAACTTCATTTAGCATAAGAATTTAGAATTGTGTTGCAGCCAAACTGCATTTGGCTACTTTCACTTTTTGGCCAGAAGTAACTAAGGAGCTAGCTAGATAAACACAACTTTAACATAAAAATAAATAATACTGGCTAGGATATAAAGCTGTTATACTAAACTGAATAGTAATAACTAAAGCGTAATTTTTCGTAGCGATGTGTAGCAGTACGTTATTTTCTGTAGCAGGCCGTAGTAGAGTGTATTTCTTTGTAGTAGAGTGTAGTAGCTTGTAGTAGATTGTAGTAGCCTGTAGTAGAGTGTAGTAGCTTGTAGTAGAGTGTAGTAGCCTGTAGTAGAGCGTAGTAGAGCGTATTTTTCTGTAGTAAAGCGTATTTCTCTGTAGTAAAGTGTAGTAGCCTGTAGTAGAGTGTAGTAGCTTGTAGTAGAGTGTAGTAGCCTGTAGTAGAGCGTATTTCTCTGTAGTAAAACGTATTTCTCTGTAGTAGAGTGTAGTAGCCTGTAGTAGAGTGTAGTAGCTTGTAGTAGAACGTCTTTCTTTGTAGTAGAGCGTATTTCTCTGTAGTAGCTTGTAGTAGAGTGTAGTAGCCTGTAGTAGAGCGTAGTAGAGCGTAGTAGAAAGTATTTCTCTGTAGTAGAGCGTATTTCTCTGTAGTAGAGTGTAGTAGCCTGTAGTTGAGCGTAGTAGTAGAGCGTATTACTCTGTAATAGAGTGTAGTACGCAGAAGTAGAGCGTAGTAGCCTGTAGTAGAGTGTGGTACGGCGTCTTTTTCTAGTGCTGCGCAACATAGGCATCCACATTTAGAATGTGACTAAAAAGCCAATTACAATTCATCACTATACAAACTCTATTTACAAGAAAAATAATTATTCACAGAGCCAAAACTATGGTTAAAAAACGCAGGGGCTTACAGCAGTTAAGCTTCATACAAATAGTTTCAAAAAATATTCTAACTTTTCAGTCAAAGTGAACTGGCGAAAACGGCGTTCAAATGACTACCATCGCCATAATGGTCTCGCACTATATACAAACGAAAAAATATCTGGACATCTTCCCACAAAGAGATTCTTATCAGTACATCAATTGTAGTTGGTAGATAAACAGGGCATGAAGGCCGATTCGCCAGTGTTCATCATAATATCAGAAACAAATTTAGCAGACACGCCGAAATATTCCTTTTCAATTTCACATCTTGTGTTTTACTGCGCTCACTCAACGAGACATGATCCGTTTGTTTGAACCTTATAGAATACATTACAAGCAATGTATGTCCTAAATACCATGAGTGAATCCGAGTGGTCACTATTACGCTAGTATTTATACATCAATCGTCAATTCCTCACAAGTTACTTTGGGCATATTAATTTTGCTCTTGATTGTTAAATGTCTAGTTGTAGTTTTACGGAAGAACAGTTGAAATTTCAGTACTTTTAAGCTGGAACTTGAACAATCGGTCTGTAATGTCATCCATACTTCATAATTTGCAAGTGCAGAAATTGAGACTCTAAATTACTCTACCGTGTTTGACATTTTCAAAAACACTACAACAGACTTCATGGAAAAAGTAAATGAAGCCTTTTCAATGTGGTTTAAATGTCCAAATGCAATGCTTGGTAGTCTTACTCTGTGTGAAACGAAACTAAATCTGGATATTTTTACATCCAACAAAGAGCATTTGATCAGTAAATCAAGTGTAGTTAGTAGGCAAACAAGGCATATAGGCCGAATCGCTAGTGTTGAACATAATATCGGATACAATTTAGCAAATTTAGCAGACCCGCCCAAATATTCCTTTTCAATTTCACATCTTAGGTTCTACTGCGCGCACCCAACAAGTTCGAAGTACCTAGAATGCACACCATGGCCCTCCAATAAAGCGAAAAGTGTTTATCCATACATGATCAGCTTGTTTGAGCCTTACAGAATACATCACAAGCAATGTATGTCGCAATGACCATGAGTGAAGCCAAGTGGTCACTATTACGCTAGTATTTATACACAGATCGTCAATTGAACACAAGTTACTCTACGCAAATTAAGTTTGCTCTTGATTGTTGAATGTCTAGTTGCGGTTTTATGGAAGAACAGTCGAAATTTCAGTATCTTTAAGCTGGAACTTGAAGAATGGGTTTGTAATGTCATCCATACTTCAAAATTTTCAAGTGCAGAAATTGTTACTTATAATATCAGATACAAAGAAACAAATTTAGCAGACACACCTAAATATTCCTTTTCAATTTCACATCTTGAGTTTTACTGCGCTCACCCAACGAGACATGTTCCGTTTGTTTGAGCCTTACAGAATACATTACAAGCAATGTATGTCCTAAATACCATGAGTGAATCCGAGTGGTCACTATTACGTAGTATTTATACAGAAATCGTCAATTGCTTAAAAGTTACTATGCGCAAATTAAGCTTTATCTTGATTGTTGAATGTCTAGTTGCGGTTTTACGGAAGAACAGTGGAAATTTCAGTACTTTTGAGCTGGAATTTGAACAATGGGTTTGTAATGTCTTCCATACTTCATAATTTTCAAGTGCAGAAATTGTTACTCTAAAAATTGCTCTACGGTGTTTGGCATTTGCAAAAACACTACAACAGACTTCATGGAAAAAGTAAATGAAACCTTTTCAATGTGGTGTTTATGTCCAAAAACGCAATGCATGATAGACGACGAAACTAAACGATTCGCCAGTGTTCATCATAATATCTTGGTCTTGCAATGCTCAATGAACAAATACAACTGGTAAACGAGACGGAAGACAACCCATTTATCCCAGATGCCGAGGAAATGATTGATGCGGCTCTCTTAGAGACGATCGTAGACGAGGACGCACGGTCATTTACGGCAGGAAAAAAAGTGTGCGCATGCGCCATTATTTGTTATCAAATTTTCTGCCGCAAGCGATCCATAATGGCCATCATCGCACGTGCTTCAAATTTCCCCTAAAAACAAATGTTTTTTGAGCCTCTGCGGTAGAGATCATCTCTTAAAAAGATTTTATTTTAGTAGAGCAGGCCTTGGACTATACAAAAACTCTAGATTCGACTACCCGATCACTTTCACTTTTGTTGGGAGGAGACAGAAAGAATAGCAATGTTTTGATCATAAAATTTTATATGTTGGTGGAAAATGAAGATATTTGCCTTCCAACGCAAAGTCATGCTTTAAGACATGTTTTTCCTGAAAGGTGATAGCCTGTTTTATAAGATAAAACCAGTGGTTTGTTGCTGCCACTTTTTTTCTGTAAGAAATTGGTCCTTGGAAATGACCTTTCACAAGACTTCATAAATCGGTAAATATAATTTATTTTAAATGAGAATTGTGCACTCAATGATAAATATAAGCAATAAACCAGTGTTAGATGTGAAAAACCCCTAACCTTTCACACATATATATATAGTCCCAGTTCCCCAAAAGGGGTTAGGGTTTATTAATAGTTCTGCTAAAAATAATTTTTCGTAGCGAAGGTTTGTTTGTTAATGAAAAATCTCATACCAAAAGAAATCGATAATATTTTTCTATAATATGTATATAATTAACAAAACAACAAGTAACACTAAACAGAGATGCTCCTGTGCATTTATTTGGACAGCATATCTGTTCGTACCCTGGAAAATTTTTTTGACTTATAATTGAGGCTTATGTCGAGTTTGTGGTGTCTGATAAATCATGAAAAATTTATGTTTATCTCGCCAAAAAAAATAGTTTCATCAGAAAAAAGTCAGGGATTTCACAGGAATATGTTAAACATTAACTCACATGTCTGTACATTTTTCATGCACACTTTGCTATCATGTTACATGCTTTTTTATGAGAGCCTCAGATTTTTTTAAAAGATAAGAGCTTTTTGTAGGCCCTGCCGTCTGCTCAATCATTGTTTTCCAAACCAAAAATAACCTAGCCTGCGGTTGTGGTAAACACTGGAACTATCCAGAATCACCAGAACCACCTAGAATCACCAAGAACCAGCCAGAATCACCCAGAACCAGCTGGAATCAGTCAGAATGACCTAGGAACAGACCGAATTAACAAGAACCAATCAGTCACTTGAAAAAAATATAAACAACCAGGAAAAAACGCTGGTGTAAATAGTGCGTTAATAATTGGCTCCGTATCGAACGTGTATTCCATAGACTTAAGGGAAAGACTCCTGTTAGGTAGAAGACCTTCCAAGCCAACATTAAAAAATCAAAAAGGAGGACATTTAGTAAGAAGTTGGGAATTATGAAACTTTTTCGTACAAAAAATTACATTTTATAATTGAGACTTGAAAAAGAAACTTTTCGTTTTTCGGGAATTCGGCTGTACGAGGTTTGTACCCTGGGTCCATTGAACGTTGACGGCTGGTCTGTTAAATTATTGAATTATAAAAGATTGAAAACGATTGCCACACATTGGACACACATGCGTCTTCGTGGTTTTGGGTGGTTCTGGGTGATTCTGGTAGCTTATATTGTATATAAAAGGATTTATACACTCCAAAACTGGGCTATTCGTCTAATGTCTTTCGTCAATAGATACACATCTGCTACCATTCTCTATGCAAATCTTGGTATACTTAAATTTTCTGATACTGTACATATGAATAATGTTCTCCTCCTACATCAAATGTATCATAAAACACTTCCTGATCCTATTTGCTCAACATATGCTATTGACTTCACCCACCCCCGCACCACACGAGCACAATACAATGGTCTTTTGAAAGTTACCTACTCCCGTACCAATCAATTTGGTACTAAATCAATTCGCCATCAAGCTATTATTTCATGGAACACCCTTCAAACTCATATGCCTCATATTAAATTCTTTGATGCCTCATTTATTATGCTCAAAGAGAGCCTCCAAAAACATATTCTTGCAACCTACTATATATAGTCACATGGTTTGTACCACACTCTACATGGTTCTAGATTATTTTTTTTATTTTTTTTTGTCTTTGTTTGTCTGTGTAACCTAGCGTTTCCCTAGGCCTGTCCCTGTTTGTTCTTGTCCACGGTGACTATCATAACCCTAGCTTCTAGCTATTTTGGTAGCCTCCCTCCAACATACTCAGATATAGTTAACATATAGTATATATAAAAATGAATTAATATTTCTAGGCTTTATATATTTACTGGATACTCATAACTGTAGATTGTTGGTAAAAATATATTATTATCTATCTATCTATACTTTCTGTTTTTTCACATTTTAGGGAACCAGTCCCAAATTGTTCTATGATACAAAACATGTTGGCACGATTTCATTGAAGTAATTTTGACCCAACAATTCACAATTTCAAGCGTCATTCAAACGTGATTTGCATGTGAAGATTTGTTGACAGAAGCGGTTAAAAAAAAAATGGAACAATGATGAAACAGAAGAGCTTACTGATTTGCTTGATTACCACTTTTTGTTGGATGCGTTTGAAATAAGAATATATTCGTTAAATACAGATTATGAATTGAAATAAAAATACTTGTAATAGCCTAATTTGTAAAGTATTTTTATATAATTCAGATTGACTTTCGTGATGAAAAATCTCACGATTAGGGAATGGTCTAGGCTGAAATGTCTAAAAATGTGTAAATTGTTAGCTTTTTCGTTTAACATATATATAATAACTGTACACATTTTTTTCATTTGCAATCAGTTGCTAGTCTAACAACAACAACAACAATAATGATAAATATTTAAAGTGTTTCTAGCCCAGAAAATCACAAAAACCTATTGTTAGTGGATTATTTCCATTGGGGTCCACTGAGTCTGAGTGAAGCTAGCTTTCTCACATTTACGTTTAGCTTTAGCAGGCTTCTAGAAAACTAATCAAGACCAACCTTAGAGCTAGCTAAGGTTACAGATCAGATGAAGTATTTTTTTTCCTTTACAACACTAAAGTGGCATTTAAAATTTAATTTTAGAAGTATAATATCGTTTGTTCTTTGTTTATTAGCGTCTATTTTTACATTTCTAATAGTTGTCAACCATTTTTTTTTGTGAAAACGAAAGTGAAATGTATGGTGTAGAAAAGCTCAAAATTTTAGTAGTAAAAAAAGTGGCAGCTACTACCTAATACGATAGAACGCTCGATAAGGGATACATGCAAACAGGAAAAGTAATTTTTAGGCAAAACTTTGCGTCAGAATGTTGTACAAGAGTGTTCTTGTACTGGTAAATTGTGAGCTAGCCATCCGGGCTTTTGTGGACCTTGCCGTCTGTTTAGGCTGCCCCGGGTAGCAACCAAAGGCGAAATAATAGTCTATGGTCATCCTTCTTTAGTTTTAAAAGAAAAAAATGTTAAATTTTCTTTTATTGGGCGACTAAAACAAGATAATAGAGAGTGAGGTCAATATCGATGACGTCATAATCTTATGCCGTGTAGGCGCTTTTTTTTAAAAAAATTTTGGCGCATGCGCACACTTTTTTCCTTAAAATCGCGGTTTTGAACGACCGTGGACGAAGGCAATAGTGATATTGAGATCGATTAGTGTTTGTTTTTATTATACTTTTAGAAAGATATGTTGTGTTTATTAAAATCGTTGTTTTTATTTTTTAGCACACTAGATTTTTGCATAATCTTATAAGCCCCCTCCCATTTAACCCCCCCCCCCCTCCCGAATAAGCCCCCTCCCCCCGAATAAGCCCCCTCCCCCAAAACCCATTTTGACAAATAAGCCCCCGGGGGCTTAATCGATCATTTACGGTAGACGGCGCAAAGCATTCAGGGTAATCACTTTGACAAAATACAAGAGCGCAGCTAGCAGCGATGCGAAGTTTATGTGGTGGTGTGGTTTTCCTGTTTATACAAGCAAATTTTAATTTAAATTTTAATCAATTCTTATATATTTTACACAAAAAACGATAATTAAAAAAGCTAAAAAGTTAAATCAAGTGAGGGTGATGGCTTCGGCTGAAGATATTGAATGTTTGCAGAATTTTTTAGAACTTTCTAAAGCTGAACTTCAATTTTTCCTTTCCCAGCGTGGGCTTCCAACATCTGGATCACATGGAACGTTGGCCGCAAGAACTCTGATTGCTCATGAGCAAAAAGTAGAAGTAAAAGCCACTGCTGAATATACAATTTGCTTCTGCGTAACATGCGAAAACACATTTGATTCAGACGAAGAGCTGACTTGGAATGTTTGGAAGGGTAAGTCGGTTTAAAATAACTGTTGGTTCGTTTTTAACGTAATTTTGCACGTTTTCTTCTCCCTTCGAAATTTGAACTGTACATTCTAATTTAAGTAGTTGTGGAGGAAAATTTAAGGCGGACGTCACAAATATCTGGTGTTAGAGTCATTTAAGCACCAAAAATAGAGTCAGTCGGTCGGCTCAAAACTCAAAAATTCGAAAAATTGTATCCAACCATCCAGCCATTAACGCGCGCCATTAAATCGCCAATATTTAATAATAACTTTGGCACCTCGTTTAAATAGAGTTTCCGCGCGCCGTTCTCAGAACCCTTTTCGCATTTTAAAGCGAAGCACAACAATAATGGTGGGTAATCGCTGTGGGGAGACAACAAGCGTATAATATTTTTTTGTCATTTTAGTTTTTCCGACTCAGTATATCAAAAATTTCGATCAAAAATTAGGGTCGGTCGGGTGACTCTAACACCAAATATTTGTGACGTCCGCCTAATCATGTGCAAAATTTGATTGTTGTTTCAAAGATGAGAATAGATTTCAGCTATAAAATGGCTACTGACCAGTTTTGATCCTGCCCTGTAAAATACAAAACCATTTGTCAGGGCACAGACCTCACAAGCTTGGTCTGAGCTTGGGCTTTGTATTTCACAGTACGTTATCAAAACCGGTCAGTATTTGTTTATTAATGATTATGTAATTAAGATGCCAGCTATCGTTCAAAGTGTTTCCCCTCTTTGAAGGCTTGAAATGCATAAAAAACTGTCAATTTTGAATTCCAGCTTGTATTGATGGTTTTGGTGGTAAAGTAGCTGTATATTTATTTTTACTATAAAGCCAATGTTTAGCTAGCTACTAATAAAAAGCCTGTAATTAGTAAGTTAAAAAGAACACCCACTGTGCAGAATGATAAAAGACAAATGGCTGTGGTATTTCTTTTGAATAAACTTTATTGTATTTTTTAATAAACTTCATTCAAGACAAAACTATCATGACTTCTTTTATTCTGAACTTCTGGTAACCAATTAAGTAAAACAAGAAGCTAAGTAGATAGATAGATAGATGTGCATATTTTACATGGCTAGCCTCACAAATATTGAGGGATATACCCTGTCTATTATTTCCAGGAGGGGCCATGGCTTAGATGGAGAGTCCTAGAGTATTTAATGCTCATTTTGAGCTACGCAGACCCAATTAGGGCCCGCGCTCTACTAGACAACTCCCAGCAACATCCAACGGCCCACTTAGTGTGCCATCTCCCCAATTTCCCTCACATGGCTTGGGTTAACCCGGGGCTATGGTAACATTCACTTGCCCAATGTTGAATCGCCGTCAAGAGGAATCGAACCTCGGTCTCCCGCACAGAGTACGAGAGCTATAACCACTAATCTACGGCGCCACAAGTAACGTCAAGATTTCCTCCTTTACACAAACCAGGGTTTCAAATAACCTGGAAAATCCTTAAACTTGAAGTATAGACCTATATTCTGAAGTTTTAAAAGTAAATCTCAATTATTACGATACACAACATTTTGAATTACTACATACTAGTTGATAAGGCCCATGGAAGAATCCACTCAGACAGAAGATTAAGGTTGTTTTGCAGATTTGCTTAGAGAGACACGGAACTGATGTTATTGTAGACAATGATGGTTTCCCAGTTGTTGGTTGCATGTCTTTCTTTTGAGTGGTGATTTATATGTTATTATTCTTCTTAATGGCATATCCAACACCCTCTTAGACGGTGGAGAAGACTAATAACCCATCATCAAAGTGGGATGCGGATTATTGAATGCTGGCTTCCTGTCAATAAAATGATCAGAACACACACACACTTCTCAAATTTGACTGTGAATAGATGGTTATAGTTACTTAGACTGGTACGATTTATCTTTTTTTTCAATATAGCATTGGCTATCAGTTGTCTTTTCAGAAATGGAAAAGGATGCAGTCTGAAAGGAAAGCTGAAATATTGAGGTATCGGAAAATATCTATAAAAATAATTGGATGGCTCAAAAGGTTTGAGTCATTGATGGTATGACAATACTTTGCTGATAATAGTAGTTATCAAGATAGGATGGGTAATCACTCATAAGGTTTTTCAAACGTACAAGAACTCCTCACAACTTTGTGGATTTTACCAGCTGTATTTACTATAACTGCAGCTAATAACAGCACAGGTTCTGCCACACTTTCTGTTTCCACAAGATTGGACCGCTAAAGCTTGGGAAGAAAAAAACTCATCCTTGCAGCTAATTCCTTCAAAATTGCAATTAAGTGTAGATCAACAAATTATATTGCTAAAGCTTCAGCTTCAGCCACACATTAAGGAAATGGCATTGCTAATAAGCCTGATTTTGCTGTTCAACAGCCTTTTTCTGCAGCTGCCCAACATCATCTAGGAATGGAAAACTTGAATAACTCAGTGGACAACCTGGTTTTGGATTTGGAGCATGTGCAATAACGTTGACCTCCAGGAGGAGGAAAATCCCTCAACACCTACAACAAAAAAGTTTAAAAAACGTTTGTTTAAAACTAAACTTTGGCTACGAGAAAGAGTAAGGCTAAGTCTGTAACCTTAAATTTTGATGCAGTTGGATTTAAAAGCAATCCAGTGAAATTCCTTAGAGACAAAATTAGGGCTCAATTAGGAAACTCTGGTTGTATTTCGGCCACAAGAACACAAATAGAGCCCTCGACTTTTACTGACATACAACTTCTGCCACCATTTTCCTCCTGTGTTGCTATAATGACAATGTTGATGCTTTGCGCACTTATTTTTTCTTTTATTCCGCCTACCCCTCCTGTGCCCAAAAGGGACATGGAAATAATTAGAAGTGTGAGTATGTTAACTTTGACCTGCTTCTTCCTCCCATGCTTAATGCTCTCTTAGCCTCGTCTATTTCAATGGATTATATTGGTGAGTAACACCTGAATGTTGAAACAGTGGCAGTAGTCCCAGTGTCTGTCTCCCTTATAAGAATGACCACAAATAAGTCACACATGAAGGATTAAGTCCTGGTCCTTAGCATTGAGCAATTACCTAAGATGTGTGTTGTCTTTTTTCTGCATCTTTGCCAGGAAATGATTACATACCAGACTTTGTAACTTAGTTTGCCAATCAATGTGGTTTTTTTGCTGTCTACAACGCATTTGACCAACTCCATCGCTTGCACATGGCTAGTGATCCAGCACGTTGGTTGGATGCATAGATGACCTTTTTTTAGTCAGTACATGCGTAGGGCCTCATTGCTTCCTTCAACATCATCCTCGCAATCCCAGGCTCTAGCACCTCTTCATCTCGCCTCCAGGACCAGGACCTGTTTTTCTCATTTCGAGAAAGGGCATTTTGCGTCCACTTATCCAAACCGGTTGAACAGAGGTTTGTAAATTAGTTGAAGTGAGAGCATTGTCCATATTTTTACGATATTATATATCTGAGGAATAAAAAAAGGGCCTGGTATGATTGACATAACTTAGGCATAACAAAGGATCATTGGGCCTTGTTTAATGAAATAGGTATTCAGAAGTATAGATTCCATTGCAATTACAGTGGGACCACTCATCACAAGAATTGCATAAAATGGCATGTCCGTTGTTTTTAACTGGTTTTCCACACACACTACAGGGTAACTGTATCATTTACACTTTAAACAGAAAAAGTAACAAATAATAAATCGAAAAAACTTGAAGTTCTGATGTAAGTAAAAGCGATCATAGAAAATGAGGGAAAAAGAGAAGATAAAAAACATATACTTGCAAGAATTACTCCTGGCACCATTTTAAACTGCAGTTATTACGATAGCAGAGGAGCAGTGATGGGGCCGTCAAGATTGTACCCTTGGAACATCTCTCCTAACTTAGATCTATTAAAGATCAAAACTGAAGAGGCGTCCAGGGCCTCAATCTTGACAGTCCCACCAGTGAATCAGAACTAGAGATAAAGATATTGGAGAATTTGCACGTGCAATTTTTTAATTTTTAGTATTCACTTATGGAGTGGTTTAAAAGTGTTAAAGGGGAAGTAACCTCAAAAATGTGAAAAAAAATTTTTCGACTACGTATTTGCATTTGAACTTATAAAATCAGAAAAATAACACATAAACACAAGAATTTATTTCTAAATACCTATATTCCCTGTTCATATCTCCGTAAAAACTTCGTTTTTGAAAAAAGCGCGTCAAAATAAAACAGACTGGGTTCTAATTTGAATATGACTTTTATAGTTCAAAACATTGCGCTAGCTAGACGAGGCCCTATGTTGCTGCTTATAATGCAACATACTTTCGAATAAGAAACAAAAAAATGCATTATAGTTTCTTGTCCAGTGACGAAGAAAACACTGTTCCAGACATTTCGGCTCTAAAGCCATTTAGTTTTGAGCCTGAAATGTCGTTGGAAGAGCAAGATAAATTTTTAAGTTCAAACCATGAAGACGAAGTTATACCAAAAAGAAGGCAATCGAATTGGAAACAATAATTGGTGTAAATGAGGTGGTCACTGTAGACCGATGAGTTTATTCTCTGAAAGTTTGTGCTGCAAAGATAATAATGAAATTCCTGACGACTACTTCGAAAGTACAAATAATTTCGCCAAATATAAACTCTTTCATATTTATAATCATGACTGAAGTGGTATCCATTTTATATCTTTAACACCCTTCTGTCTTCAATTAATTGAAATTGTTAAATTGAATCGTGTTAAAAATAAAAAGTCCGATAAAAAAGGAAATACATTTTCCATAGGCACAACATGATAAAAAGTTTCTCACCAAGCTCTTTACAATAAACTTTTCAACACAATCTTTTGTGAAAAAAAACATCTTGCTCTTCATCCGAAATATTTTATGCAACTGCATCTTTGAAATTCAATGAAGAAGGCCTGGAAAGCAACAATGATGAAGGGATTAAAAAAAATAGAATACTGAAGATGCGTTCTAATGAAGAAATACAATAGTGAGATGTGCTCTCAATGAGTGTATGTGAACAGGGGGTAAAATTTAAATTTCCTATGTTAGGAAAAACATATATTACAGATTTGAGTTATTAGGAATTCATTAATGTTAAAAGAAAGAATTATCATTGTGTAAAATATAATTTTTGTTGGCTTGGTACGTAATTGTTGGTTACGAACACGAAGTTTATACCGAGCTTGTATCTTTTTATTTTGATAAACAAATACGAAAGAAGCATGTGTTTGGTCGGTTGATACATACAAAAACAAATGATTTACGTAAATCAGGTAATTGCCTGAAGATCTCTTTCAAAGCAGTCTGGCTCAAAGTGCGTGGAACATATATAAAATCCTGAATCCTTAGGCAAGGGACCAGTTCTTCTAATGTAACCATCTTTTTCGAAGCTCGTTTTTCTCTGCGCCTGGAATTTTGAAAAAAACTACAACATCGTCAACATTTCTTTTGATTTATTATTACCAGTTCTGTTAGTGCAGTTGATGGCGGCGCAATTTGGCATGTTTTTAAGCTGTTAAACGCGAATGAAGTAAATTAACAACTAATACTACTACCACCGCCAGCACACTACATTTTCTGAACTAAAAAACGTCATAATTTCAACTCGACCCAATCCTTTTAAAATCGCAAAGGGGTCAGAATAACGAAGAGATTTCACGCGTAGTAAACACAAGTTTTTACAAAGATGGAGAAACTTTAATATGAAAATAAATAGGTATTTCCAGGTTTTTTTGTGGCGGCTACTGTTTTTTAAATAAAAAATTAATTAACGAAACACATTGCTTTGTCGTTAGAAGTAACCTATAGCAAATATATACTGCAGGAATACATGACAAAGAGAGGGCTATGTCATACCATGTTGTATTCACTACAATCATCTACTATTTTGTTTGCCGTGTCAATCCGCCCCTCAACATGGCCGCAGACTATCTTTTCACGGCAGGTTATATTTTCTCGTAACGATTGTGTTTCTTACTAAAAGACATTCTTTTTTAAACTCCAGTTCCATTTCAATCTTTTGCTCCATACAATTCTTTTTTTCGTGGGCTAGATGCATGTGCAGTGATGTTTTAAAACAGATGATCATTCCAATTTATTTTAAAAAAATTTATAATTTGTTAGGATTTGTGCATATAGTGTTTACAAAATCAAGATTTTTAATTTTAAAAATGTTACCACAAGATTTTTAGTTCTGTAAATTCTCAGTGATCTGCTGTTATAAGACCAAAAAATAACTTTTTGAGGAAAATGATGATAATAGGTATAATTTACATATAAAAATTGATTCTTTCCAGGATACAATTTCTGGCAACAATAACTTACACTGTTGAACGTCATAATACTTAATACAGCCATTCATTGGAAAGCCGTGCTATTAATAGTATACATTAACGGTGGAAATTTGCTATTAAAAAGTTTAAATTGATGTTTTTTTCAGTTATCTGCTGAATAATAATTTTATAAAAAAATTAAAAAAATAATTTTTTGAGGAAAACGTTAGTTTTTAAAATCTGATGTGGTGGAAAAGTAGGCCAGGGTTGATTTTTTATATAAAGAGAATATTTTTTTTAAATATAATTTCTACCAACATGAAATGTAGCTAATTCCATACTGAATACATGTTCTGAAAGAGCTGGCACATTTGTATTTATTTTTGAAAAAAAGAGACAGTGTACGTCATCTTTTCAAAGATATCTGAGTTAAGCATATAATTAACTTTCTGTAGCCTGAGCTAGATTGAATTTTGTTAACTAATTATTTTAAGTAAGCTTATTTTTTAAAGCAAGACGAATAGTGCTGTGTGCTCACTTTAGTAGTAAGAATACTTTGTCTTAAAAAGTTATTTTTTACTTTTATGATACATTTATCTTTGACATCTATGTTAACATGCTTTATTAAATAAAATACCAGTTTTGCCACTTGAAATACAATTGCTCAGAAGATGTTTTTTGTCTTGTATGAAAGAAATTTGTGAATACTTTAAGGCAAGAAATTCTATTGTTCTTTGCTCACGTGATCATTATTGGGAATATTTTCTTCTTTAATGATTTTCACGAAGCGAATTGAACGCCGAATTCGACGGCGAATTGTATCTGAGCATGCGCAGTTTTGTTTGTTTTGATTTTGCATTGAAATATTCGCTTCGCTGAAGAAGAGTAGAAACAGTTCCTACTTTTTCGCGGCTAAAGGTTTCACTGCTAGTTTTTGACCAATCAGAACGCGGTTAACTAATGTAAACAATGAATTTGGCGCCTAATTTATTTTGTCGTGAAAATTAAAAAGCGAATTCGCCATCGAATTCGTCGTTCAATTCGCTTCGTGAAAATCCCCCTTTAGATGTGGCCATGCTGGCTTTATGCTTATTGGTTGATTTTTCGGGTTTGCACTGAAAAATTATTATATAAAAAACTCAATTTTAATATCTCAAAGAAATCTTAGTTAACTAGGCTAGACATGTCTGAAATCTGGACAATCCTTGTTAAATTGAGACAGTGTAGAGATACTGCTAACTTGATACCATAATTATTCAAATAAGTAGTCAAATTTTTATTCAGTATATTGACTTTCAGGAGGGACATATTATATGTACAGGTAATATTGCCAGTTGGAATACCCCTAAGTTGAAGTATATCCCTCTCTTCAGTCACCTAATTTCCTACCTCAAGGCTTTATTGCGACTTATGCTGAAAAATTGAACAAGCAACACCCAATTTCTGAAAATTTTACGCCCTGTTTCAATTTATTACCACCCCTCATATTAAAACAAAATCGTGGAGTGGTGGAATTAGTTTTACAGTGTAATGATTTTAAAAACTAGGTAAATTTCTGTTGTTTTAATTTAATGATGATGCGCAATGTTTTTTTGTTCACAACTCTTCTTGGGATTTTTCTGTTCTAATTTATACTTTGCTTTTTATGTTAATCAATTTGGTGGTAATGGCAGTGTGGTTTGATTTTTGCTTCTTTACCGTTTTTTTTTGTATTTCTAATGCAGGTAAAACCCAAAATAACTTTGGTGATAATGATTCTTGGAAGAGTGGGATAAGGAAATTTTCTGGTAACAAAATTAGTTTTGTGTGAATGCTGATACTATGTGTGACCTTTTGTATTTCTATGTTATGTTATTTAAAAAATATTTCCATTGTTGTAAAACCATGAAAGTTATTGGTTCGAATCCAATCCATCTTTAAAAGGTGGTAGTTCAAATGGAAGAACAACATGGTGTGCAGTAATTAGTTTCATACTGCAACAAACAATAATGCAAATCAATTCAAAAATTTTTACAAACAAAAGTTTCAAGAAAAGAGGTAACTACAAGAAAAGAAAAGAAAGTAGGAATTTTTTTAATTTACTAGGATTATACGTTCAGTTATTCAGGTTTTGCTGAGCTATAACTACCTTATTCCATGAAATTAACGAGTCATGAAATTAACGCGGTTTTTCAAAATTCGCGTTAATTTAATGACCGTTAATTAAATGCAGTGTTAATTTAAAGACTGTTAATTTCATGACTGGTTAATTAAAATACTGTTAATTTGGTAACTTTTTTATAATATATAAAGCCTAAAAATCATAAAAATACAATTTTTTTTACAAATTCTCTACTATTTCCTCCTCATCGGACGATAGCTCAACGGTGTTCTCTTTTTCAGCAATCTTTTTTTGAAATAGCTTTTGTATAATCTTCATACTCTGATCCAAGTGGAAAATTAACTAAAAGCACTTTTTCTTTAAATTTTTAACATTGTCTTTCCAAACAACGAAAACTTTTATTTCGATTTACAAACCGCCATTAAATAGAGAAGACCGCTTTACTACCGTGGATTCGACTGTTGCCGTAATTTTTGCTTCGTGTGATATCACATATTCTCAAATTCGCGTTAATTAAATGCGTTTTTGAAAACAACCTTGCTCAACCGCGTTAATTAAGTGCCTTTTTCAAAATAATTTCATTGAACCGCGTTAATTTCATGACCGTTAATTTAATTCGCGTTAATTTCTTGACTCGTTAATTTCATGGAATAAGGTAGTTGCCATGTGAAAATCAAATCCAATAAGTAAAATTTAGTTAAAAAATAATTTTTTGAGGAAACTAATTTATCACACCGCAGTTTGTAACATGTAATTGGTAATAATGTAATAATGAAATTGGTTCTAGAAGCTTCAAAGGTGGATATGTTTTGGATAAGTTAGAAGATTGGATTAATGAATCAAAGATGCTGAGTAAAATTGCTAAAACAGAGTCGCAAGGGGCATAAAGTTGTTTTATCAGTGGCTGGCTACAAGCATAAATTAACGTACTGTATGCGAACATACCACACATATATAATTATTGGAAGAAGTACTCGTAGTTATTGAATTCGAATTAATACCAGCACTGACGGGAGGTATTAAAGTAAACAAAAACGAGAGACAACTGCTGTCACTCTCGATTAAACTTGGTGGTCTTGAGATACCAATATTCTAAAACTTATCACAAATAACTGAATATCTTGGTAAACAAATAAAACAACAGACTCGACAATATGAAGAAGATCCAGAATTGAAACAAAAGAAAAACCAATCAAACAAAATAAATTGCTAAGATTAGTGTCATTCTCGATCATGTCAGAAATGAAATGACTAAGCAGGAAATCAGTCTGAACGATATCAACCAGGAAGCAGTGTATCTAGTTGACTGACTACCTTCAAGGAACGAGGGATACACAATTAACAAGCTATGCTTCTGGGCTCTGATTCGAATTTTAAGTTCACAATTGATCATGCTTTGTCATGCAAAAAATGTGGCTTCGTTTCGTTTAGACAATGAAATCCGTAATGTCACCGGGATGTAACTAAAAGAGGTTTGTCATGATGTACGTATAGAACCGTGTCTACAACAGTTACCTGGTGAGCCATTCAACGAGTGGACAGCGAATGTTTCTCAGGAATCGAGAGTTATGTATGCACAAGAGGTTTTTGGAACACTGGTCAAATGGCATTTTTAGATGCTAAGGTGTGCTACCAAAAGCATATGATGTAAATAAAAAGGAAGAAAAATTACATTAAACTTATTTTGCAAGTAGAGCATGAAACTTTAACGCCACTAGCGATATCCGTGTGTGGCGGAATGGGTCGCGTGTGTCGAAAAACAGACCAACAAATTATTTTATTGCAATGTATGTACAGTTGACTCTCTCTAATCCGAATCTCAAGGGGGATAATTTTTTTTCGGATTACAGAGATTCGGATAGTAGAAAGTAAATTATGAGAGTTTGTTAAGGAAAATTGACGGTGACTTTTAATTTGTTCGGATTATAGAAAGATTCGGATAATAGAGATTCGGATTAGAGAGAGTCAACTGTATATACGTTTTAATTAAATATAATGTTCAAAAAAGGAAATGACCATAATTTTTTTTTTTGTAACATACTGTGTGCTTCTATGCTACCTTTGATGGAGCATGATGACGGGTCTATTCAGAGCAATACGCTAACTATCTTGTGAACTGCCTTAGTCTATTAGAATTACTAAAACCTTTTAGAAATAACTGAACAAATTTTACTGTTTTGCAAAAAAATGCTAGAGTACTATTGCTTTTTAGGAGTCGAAATACACCCAATATTAGCTAAATCAAATTTTATTAGCTGTGGAACACACAGCTTCTAGTTTCGGCTGAAAGCTCGAACAAAATCCTGATCTTCTGGGATTTAGGTGAAGATATGTGTATCTCGGACGCGGTTAGTAAAATTGACGTTTAATCTGCGATTTTAAAAGTTGCATAGCTCAGGTTTGGAAAAGATCTCTTTTTGTCTTGTAAATGCTTCGTATGTTTTCTATGCTTCTATATGCTAATAAAGATACCATCACATCCATGTAAATCTTAGTAAAATCATTTTTTATTATCTTGGCTATAACTGGCGTATATATATAGCAGGCCAGCTAACGTGGTCAGTGTCAGTAAATAGCAATAGACGGACAGCTAGCTAGCTATTTTGTGCTTTTCTCCAAAGTTTTTCATTTAGTTTGGTATAAGTGCATTTTGTGCTATCCATCGTTATTATTACTTCTTGTGTTATCTTTTACCAACCTGAAGCTAGCCACAAAAGTAAGGAGGCATATAGCTATAAATCTTGTAATAATAACCCTGCAAATTTTAGCTGCAATACTCTGCTGGTTAACAAAGTATCTTTCCATACATCATAGTTTATAGTGTTAGCTTCACAGCAACAGAATAAAATATTTTATCACAGTGGTATAAAGTTTCAATGGAGTTTCAATGTTTACGTTTTGACAGGATTTCCACGCTCGTGTATAAAATCTGAAAAATCGACAGATAATAAAATGCAGACTATATAGAAGAAGAAAATTAACAGTCGGGGAGAACTGATAATTAGCCTGTAACAGGATAGTTAGTCGATGCTTATACGGCTATAATACGGTGGAGATCTTTTTTGCCTAAATTTCCACAATTTTCTTCAATATGTCGATATTGTAGGTATGCCTTCCTCATATTTTTCATGCCTGACTACGTCTTTTCAATGTTTTTCCATAAACTCAGCGTTGTTGTTTCAAGAGCATTCATAAATTGAATCAGCTAATTATATAATATACACTATAAATATGGAACTGAGGCCATGCAGTACCAGGAAAGTCCGTATTTATATGTTTAATTAGCCGGTATTAGTTTGAAAATGAATATCTTTCATGCACAGTCGTTTCTTGTTCTTTTTTTGTTTTTTTATTGGAGCATAACATGCTATGAAACTAGGTAGATGACTATTGTAAGATCGATATCGAAGAAAAGTGTAGAAATTGAAGAAATAAGATCTCTACCGTATAATTAGCCACATAAGCAGCTAATTTTACTGTGTACCGTATAATTTCCTGTAATGGCTAACTGTCCTTTACAGGCTAATTATCAGTTCTTTCCGACTGGTTAAGTTATGATTAAAAAAATTGTTAGGCTAGTAGCATTTTTTCACTGATGTATGTTGTAAATTAATCTGCATGCAAAAATTGTAATAGGCTGGTTGGTCTACGGCTTATTGCATGTTTATTTTGCCTGTCGATTTGCACAAAAGATCTTGGGAATATATGAAACTAGTCTGAAATTGCTCAGATTTGTAGAAATTTTCTGCAGACCAGGTCTGAAAGGGCGTTCTATTGGACTAGCCTTCAACCCATGAAACAAGGGATGGCTCAGATATTTTTAGACTTGCGGGCGTCCTCAGCACAAAATGACAATTCGGCTACCAGTTTGAATAAAATACGTATATTATTGAGCTTATTTATTTATTTATTTATCATCAATATTTACCCAGGATATACATTTCAGAATAAATTTCTGCTTTTCAAATGTGTCCTGCTAAAATTAAAATCAAATAAAATGAAAAGGAATAGGCAAAACAAAAAGAAAAACGCTAAGCACATAGATGAAATGGTGAAAATACACTAAAGATAAGATTGTAGGTGTCCATGAATAATCGGCAAAAAACATTTTAATTCAAAACCGCGTATGTCATAAGCTTACAGTATCTAAAAACATCAAGTAGAAAGGGTGAGAAACAGAGGTGAAAACATGTAAATAAGGAAGACTAGACAAGGTATTAGAGCTTCATATTGTGTTAGGGTCCAAAGTCCAAATAAAGTGTGTAAGTAGGCCAAACGATTAAAAAATATGGTTATCCAATTTATTTTTAAATTTCATATAACTAGGCTCCCTTCGTATATCTATTGGTAAAGAATTATATATACTGGCACCCATATAGTAAAAACCATTTCTTGCCATATCCAAACGTACTGCTGGTAACTTTAGCGAATAAAAATTGTTTCGAGTCAGTCTTTGATGGTTTAGCAGCTGAAAGTGGTTCCAATAATTTGAGCATGTTTTACGATCAATACATTTTCTGACAACATTACAAGCATTTCGTTGAATTTTGTCGTAAATGGGTTGTAAACTGTTGTTGTTAGTTACTACTCTGGCACGTCTATCCAAGGACTGCAGTTTGTTCAACTGGGTGTTATTCAGGTTCAAATTGATGATACTATTGAATGTAATGATTGGAGTTATCATTGTTTCGTAAATCTTTTTAGCAGTTGTATCGTCAACTTCGGATCGTAGTCTCGTCAGTAAACGGAGTCTTCCAGATGCTTTTTTGTATGTAGAGTCGAAGTTGTTATTTAGAGACAACTTAGGATCAATAATTGATCCCAAATACTTGTAGCTTTTCGTCTCATTAATCTCCACAAAATTACATGACAATGATATTTTTCCTTCAGCACTTTTCAACATTTTACTCGTCCCGAATATCATCCATTCTGTTTTCCCTTTGTTTAAATTAATAACAAGATCATTTTCTCGTAGATATGTCTCAACAGCAAGAAGTTCTTCATTTAATACATTTTCAAGGACGAGAAAGCTTTCACTTGAGAAGTAGATAACAGTGTCATCTGCAAATTTAATAACGCTAGCTTTAAGTAGGACATTATCAAAGTCATTAAAGAAAATTAAAAATAATAATGGCCCGAGTATGGACCCTTGCGGAACACCACAATTCACTGGTTGTGGGTCAGATTTGATGTTATTTACCACTACTTCCTGCTTTCTCCCAAACAAATAATCAGAAAACCATTCTAGTTCGTTACCACGTATACCATAAGCTGATAATTTCTCAATTAAAATACTATGACCAACCGTGTCGAAGGCTTTTGACAAGTCCATGAAAACTGCAGCAACGTATTTTTTCTTATCAACTTCCTTTCTAATGTCATCTAACAATAGATTAGCAGCCAAATCTGTTGATCTGAGACGACGATACCCAAATTGATACTGAGATAGTAAGTTGTTCTTCTCAAGATATTCGATAACTTGGTCATATACTGCCCTTTCGAGAATTTTTGAGATGACCGGCAATATAGATATAGGTCTATAGTTATTGTTATCGTCAGTCGAACCTTTTTTTAAAAATTGGCTTAACTACAGCATGCTTCCATTCTCCAGGTATCATAGCCGTTTGTATAGATAAGTTTATTATGTGACAAAGTGGAGCAGCGATTTGACTGGAACAATCTTTGAGCAGTCCAGGTGGAAGATCGTCTACACCTGTGGCTTTACTTCTCTTTAATTTTTTCAGTTCTTTTTCGATCGATATTTTCGATACATATTTGAAGGTAAATATGGAAGTAGTTCGTAATTTCGACCATTGTGGTTGTTTCCATACAAAATCTTTTAAGGGAATCGATTTCTCCTTGATTTGAGCTGCTATTGAAGAGAAAAACAAACATAGTGATTCAACTTTCGATTTGGTTGCTGTAGCATCACTTACGACGTTTCGTGGTTTAGTTGGCATTATTTTCTTTATCGTATCCCAAAATTTCTTTGGATTATGACAATTCTGTGCTAGTAAGTTTTTACTAAATTGGGACTTCGATTCTCGTATTTTACGTGTACATAAGTTTCGAACTTTGCAGTAAGCCTTCCAGTCGCTTGGCTTTTTCGATTTTCGCGCTTTTCGTAAAGCCTTATCTCTTTCGTTCATCAATTTATATATCCCATTGTTAAGCCACGGACAAAATTGTCCTTTGACTGTCTTCCCAATGATAGGGGCATGTTTGTTGAACAATGCGGTGAGAGTAGTTTTGAAATATGACCATGCGATGTTCACATCGTTCATTCCATAGAGTTCACCCCAGTTGTGTTTACTAATTTCGTCAACCCTTTGCTCACTAGAGTACTTGGCATAATTCCTAGTCTTGATAATCTTTGGTGGTAACTTATCTCTTCTTAATTTTCTGACGAAACCGACCATATCGTGATCGCTGATACCGATGGGGATGACGTCATTTTGGTATGTCGTATCATTTCGAGTAGTCAGAATACAATCAATTAGCGTTTGTGTATTATCGGTAATTCTAGTCGGTTTTTCAATAAGCTGTTTCAATCCATAAAGACGTAAAAGTTCTTTAATGTCTTTATCATCTGATTTCTTTAAGAAATTAATATTCAGATCTCCCAAAAGGTTTACTTCTTTTGATTCAGACATAACTAGCTGTAACAAGTCATTAAGATGAGTTTTAAATTCCCTTGGTAGATATTTAGAACCTACCGGTGGTCTATACATAGTACCAACTAAAAAACTCTTTGCGTTTTTTTGGAAAATTTCCACCCATAAACTTTCTAGCTCATTATGTTCCAAATTTGTCCGATGTTTCCACTTAACTCGATCCGATATATACATGGCTACACCGCCGCATTTGCCTTTTTTTCTGGCTCGGTATATAAAACTATAGCCCGGTATGTGATAAAGGTCCGGGTTGTCATTATATGAATCTTTTGTAATATGAATTTCAGATAAAGTTAAAATATCAATATCTTTAAAATCATGCAACAAAATTCCAATTTGATCGATATTATTTAATAATCCACGCACATTGAGATGAAATATCTTTATACCTCGTTTGGATAGGAGATTTTTCAGTTCAGGTAAAAAAGGTCCTGGCTGTGTTTCAATGTCGCCGGACAACAAAATAAGTATGAATAAGTGTTTACCAGCTTTTGTGGATATTTTCTTTCGTGTGATCCATAAACTAGACGATGCATAATTGTCCTTCTTTTCCAGGAAATCTTCAGTAGGGAATATTCCATTACCTTCTTTTACGAGCTTTCTCTTCGCAATATAACATAATAAAATCAACACAAAAAGAGCAAATCGAAACACGTCCGACCTCATCGCCATCATTGCTGCTCAGTGACTAAACAGGAGGGGTTCTACAATTTTGCCAGCCTGTTTAATTTTTCCTCTGTAAAACAAGCACCGAAAGCCCATTTTAGTTATGCTATGAATAAAGTATTTTCAATGTAAGCTCAAATGAGCTTGTTTTTTGTGATACACACTTTTTTTTTATAAGAAACATGCTTATAAGAAACCCGAGGCTCAAAATTTGAAAATATTAAGTATATACCTCAAGCTCCTCCAGACCATAAACTATTACAGAAAATATTAGTGAGCTCTTAGCACTTTTTTTAATTGATCAAATAGTAGACAAAACTAGAACTATATATTAAGAAAGAAACAACCCTTCATTTCCAAAAGCGATATGAATTATCAGAAAGCAATACTCATACTACTAACACAGCACTAGTATATATCACTTATGTACAAACAAAATCATTTGAACTTTAAAGAAATAGGTCAAAAATGTTTCCATCGTTGGTAAGCTCATCTACTTCCATGTCGTCAAAATTAAGAAACTGTTAAGAAACTTTTAGCCTCAAAATCAGAAAAAAATAAGAAACTTGAGCCTGAGTAGTCAAAACTGGTTTCTTATAAAAAAAACAGCGTGTACAGTATATATATTCAATCTTGTCTGTGAGAGGTAATTAATTGGCATGGTATACGACAGACTGTAGCCTGTTTATTATTTTATTTGATCTGAAGTTACATGGGTGTTTTTTTTTTGAAACAGCATTTCTAAAAGTAACACATATAACTGTATCCTGATGGTCAATGTGGTTTATTGTATTGACTGCTTGACCAGTCATTGTTTAACATTATACCTTTATAGGGAAACAGATTAAGTGAAATAAAATATGTCGTCTGACAGTTTTTGCTATAGCAGACCTCCGTAAGAGTTTTACTGGAAGCACTCCACACTGGTTGTGCGAAATGGTTTAACTGGACTATATGGTCAACCTAAATTGCAATGCTAACCTTTTGTTGCTTTAATGAATTTCTTATCTTCCATGCTTTAAAGTGTTTTCTTGATGCTGCATATACTTTATTGACATAAACAAAATCCCTGCATAGGAGATGCAGGGATTTTGTTTTATTAAAACATGCTTTTACTGGTACAACTTTTATTAGAAACCTTATTTACTCAAAAAATGATGTAACTTTATTTCATTATATTTCAGTCTTTATTTAGTAATTAGTCTAGCATCACCTGTTGCAAATGCTAGGCAAGCGGGCTTAAGTTTTTTATTGGCTTGCGATACGTCGATGATTAGAAATAGGCTTTGTGTATCCTAGAGTAACAAAAAAAACCCAGCTCCGTTTTAACATTGGTTCCACAGCTTCATAGCTGTACAGCTATCTTGTTCATACTATTATTAACTAATAGCTATTTTCAACCGGTTATTATGAGAAAGTCGTAGCGTTCAATGGCTAGAGAGCCTTAAGAACGGGCCTTGTACAGCACAATATGACTTAGTTTCCATTAGACGATTTACAGCGTCTTAAAATGCATATCGGATAGGGGTTTTGTTTCCATTTAAAATGTGTTGTTTCGGCATAGATTGGCTATCGGATAGCTATCACTCCATGTCGATCGTGAAAGTGACATAACATGTATCGGATAGCTCTTAAGACGATATTTTTTTAAATGGAAACAGGTGAATAAACGTTTCGGCATGCTTGAACATAATAAAAGTAATGAAAACTTGTTCAGTTTTGTTTTTTGCTCAAAATGGCGTCGAATAAAGTTGATTTGAGTAAGCAAATTGTTATACTTCAAAATGTTTGGATTTCAACATGACACAAACGAAATGAAAGACACAAACGCAAAAGAGAAATTATTTTGAAGATGTTGGTTGCTGATTCAAATAAAAGAAGAAAAAAGAACGAAATCTGCCAAGATACTGGTCAAGAACTGGTAGAAGTAATATCTGCTTCACAAAAAGATATCAAACAGAAAAATCTTCAAATCATCGGGACTCTCCCACTGATTTAATTTTAATCTGGTACTCAAACACGTGCTTTTTGACAATAGTATCCATGGTGGAGAACATTAACGAAACTCATAATCATAGTGCGCATACTAATAGAGACGTCTAATGGAAACAGCACTTACCGTATTAAAACGAATTAATAGAAACTGTTTCCATTAAACAAAAATATCGTATTGATTTTTGAGACGCGACGCTTCGCTAAATCGTCTAATGGAAACTAAGTCTATAACTTAACTTCGTAGCAACCATATCGTCGCTATAAATATAGACAAGTAACATTGCCGGTAAAACGTGAAAGATGCAGTCATAACTCGATTTTATTTAGCTAGTTACACTATATTAATAACTATGTTCCTCCGAATAGTTTTTCTAACAGCTACGACCAAAAAAAGTCCATATACATTTTTATCATTTTTGTCACGAGGTTTTAGTTTTAAAAATATTGAAAGTTCAAAATCACATTACACTGCTTCCTATAAACAGCAAAAAAAAACATATGACACATATAAGTATTTTTCTAAAATATCGTTTTTATTTGTGTATGGATAGTTATTCAAATCTACTGCTTGTTTCAATATCTCTCTTTTGATAGATGTATGGATAGATGTCCCACATTCCTCCATTCTTACTGCGTTGAATAAAGTATTCCGTGAATTGAGCTGTTAGAACATCTAAGGTTGGCGTGCTAAATATTTTAATTCGCGCGAAGGGTAAGTTCAACAAATGCGTTTTTCAAATGATGCATGTATATTGATAAAATTTCTATTTTTATAAGGTATGGATGGATCTCTCATTTGCTTGGTTGTTTACTGAGTAGAACTAATTTTGTATACACAGGTCTGCTCCGCCTGAAGGTATTTTACAAAATATACTTATAATATTGTATGGTGGTATGGATCGGTCTCCCTTGTTCCTGCTTCTTACTGAGTGGAATAAAGTCTTCCCGTGAATTCTGAATTCACATGCCAGGACATCTGATATTATCGCGCGTGCTTGTTATCTGAGTGGAATGAAGTGTTTTTAGACATAGGGTAGGGTCTTCTTCTTGATTGCTTCTTTGTGGTGTAGAATAAAGTTTCGCTTTTGATTCGCTTACTAGCTAAATCTCCTTTTTAGTAGTGTATGGATGGATATCTAACATTTTATTCAGCGTGAAAGGCAACTTCCAAAATTCTCATTTCAAATGATGTATGGATGGGTCTCACACTCTCGTGCCTGTTTTCTGAGTGGAATAAAGTCTTTTCTCCAATTGGCCGACCAAGAGATTTAATACTTCACCTTTCGCGATAGCGTTTTTATCAGATATCTTTTAGGTTGTATGTCAGGATCTTTTGCTCCCTTGCCTGCTTACAAAGTAGAAGAAAGGTTTTTTTATTCGCTTGCTAGAACATTGAACATTTCATTTGGTGCGAGCTTCTTCCTACAAGGTGCGAGAGAGCTTTAACAAAATCTTTGATGTATGCACATGCAATGATATACGCACGCGTGTGCTACTCGCCCGTTCGATTTTTGAGTAGAAAAAAGTGATTGTTGGACCGTTTTTTTATTCTGTTCTTTTTTTTATATTCCGTAAGGTTATTCCCCAAAATACTTTTTTTAATGATGAATTGATAGGTTTCGCTACTTGTCTAATTGTTTTTTAATCAGAATAAGCTTTGCCTTGTTTAGCTTCACAAGACATTCAATATCGTATTTATTGCGGGAATGGTTTCCTAAATTTTGTTTTCAGTATTGTATGTGTAGGAATGGATGGGCCTGGCTACTTGCCTAAATATTTACCCTAATAGGACATCTTTCCCAATTACTTAATTCAATTCGCTTGCTTGTGTACTGACTAGAATAAAGTTTCCCCTTGCTTTTTTGTACAGCATGCGTTTCCGAACAAACTCGTTAAAATTTAGAACAGTTGTACACGTTTCATGTGATCAAAAAAAGACCTTAAATGTTAATCGAGTATTTAGTAGGCCTTTGCGTTTTAATTCTCAGTATTTAACCAGAATTTAAATTTTGTTTAAGGATGAATTTCACGTTGCAAAAAATTAAAAGCGTACGGTATGGATGGATGCGTTGTTTTATGAATGACAAGCATATGCCATAACCCATTGGGTAATTCATTACTCTGCAATTAATAAAAGAGACACAGTTACATTAATACATGCAGTCATGCTGCCGAGCATGGTGATACATACTAACTTTTTGTAGCCCTTCCCTGGCCTCTTCCCAGGTTAACTTGTGTTATGTTATATAAGTACAACGTCGTCCGTAGCGAGGTTATAATAATACAACCTCGTCCCTGGCTATAATCGCTGTTGCGATGTCAGAAAAATACAACTAGTAACTTTTTAAACGTCCTGGATATTTAAGTTACACTTTAATAAGGGACATTAAATTAACGTGAATTTTTTTAAAAATCTGGCTAAAAAGCGAAAATAGCCGAATACCAGTTGGTGAAGTCTAAAGTTTGTTAATTCAAGGAGACAACAGTTTCAATAAACCTGTAATACTTAGCTAGGCTTTTTAACTCACAATTAATTTTGTAACAACAAGCTTTATGATGTGTTTTTATTTGAAGTGACATTGAATTTTGTGAATTCCACGTAAATTATGTCTATTGTTGTAAGACTATGAAAGTTATTGGTTCGAATCCAACCCTTCTTTAAAAGGTGGTAGTTCAAATTGAAGAACAACATGGTGTGCAGTAATTAGTTTCATACTGCAGCAAACAATAATCCAAATCAATTCAAAATTTATAATTCATACAGTAATACACTTATTCTGTCTTTTTGTGTGCAAAATTGCGGTGTAATAGAATAAGCTCCATTAATCTCGCCCAAAATCTACAAAAAAATCGAAGGTTCAATTCGATATCCGCGGTATTTTAATTATTTTTAATTGCCATTGATAATAAGAACCGCCGTACGCTTTGTTACCCAGTCTTTTGTAACCACATCATCAAGTTCTATCCATGCCAGTACCGATAAGTAACGATATGGAGGAGATTCTTATTTATCTTTTGCTGCTTTTTTAAAATGGAAACAAGTCAGAAATTTAAGCTCTTTCGAATTTTTCTACCGTGATTAATCAAAAGTTAAGGCTCTTTACATTGCTGTTTAATGGTTCGACAACGAAGATTTGAACAGTCAGATTTGAATAGTAAAGTTGTTGGGTTTTGACAAGGTTTAAAATGTTCTCCTTATGACTTTTTTGACTTCTAAGGGCCTTGTTTTTACAACATACTCACTATAAAAAAACGGACAATATATCGATAATGTAGAATGGATATTATGTCCATATGCACTGGAATGAACGGGCTTCTAAAATATATATAGATATATTGACCATATGTATGAAAAATGGATATAATGATGATTTTCTCAGGAGATCCGAGAATCCATATAATATAGAGACCTGGTGACCAGTGTCAGGACGGAGCGCATCGGTGCTGCGTCTATCCGCTGCACTGCAGGGCGCTCCGCGGTTTACGGACTACTGCATCCTTGTTCCCCACCCTCTTCCCTGTTTGCAGACAAGGAAATATAACACTAAGATTTATTTATTTACGTCATCATCAGGTATCTACAAACTTGAGAAGCCGCCACTTACACTAGGCTGAGGCTGTAGCCAGGATACCCAGCTCAACCTTCCATAACATTTCATATCATACTTTATGGCTAGCCTAGTTATTTAAGCTTTCTTTGATAGAGAAAGAAAAAATTGATCATAAAGGCGGTTTGAAGGGCCAAGGCTGGGTCTCCTGGCTAAATTTATGGCTAGACAGACTCGTTTTTTCACAGAACTGTGCGTTTATCTGCACGATAGTCGTTTAGGGGAAGTAGCTAATGTTTATTTACAGGTAATCAAGATTCTAATATGAAAGTGGAAAATAATAAACTGCCGTCATTAGCTAGGAGGGGGAGGGGTGGGGGTGGGTTTTGGAGATGGCCAGCCAGTTAGGCGCGTACAAGAGTTATCTTACCTTTCTTTCTTGCCTCCAGCGGTGAGTTAGGGGGCCACCAATCCATACTGTGTATTTTACCGTGCTCACTCACAAACAGAGTTGTTTGCCATGGTATAGACAACCGCAAAAAACTAAATTGCTTAAAAAGGATAACTACCATAACACAGGAACTCACAGTATAGTACTAAACTTGCACAAAGTAAAAGGCTAAGAGTATAAAATATCAATTGTTTAATAACAGTCTATGAAGTGTTCTATAATGGAAGATCATTTGAGACTTAAGTAATCATATTGTTCCATTATTTAAAAAAATGAACGCCGAGCGAATGTAGATTGAAGGTGGTTGTATATCTACACTAGGTACACTAGGTAACTTGTGAGTGAAGTGCAGAACAAGTATATTTCGAGCTAAAAATGGTTCCTTCCTGATCAATATAGTAAATTTCAAAAGGAATAATTGAAACAAGAACGTGTTGAAATTTCAATAAACACATTGAAAATGTGTATGTACTTTTCATGAAACAATCACACAATGGTGCCATGGCGAAAATTTATTTCATGAAATTTAATTTCACTTTTCGAAAGTTTTCTTCAATTCAATTCAATCTTGCAAAGTTTCTACGATTAAAGTAGGTATCATCTGAATATATCTTCTTGTTTCATGAAAAAGATCTAGAGTGGATCTCAACAAAGAATTATCCTGGTAGCAAAATGGAAAAGTTGCTCCGTGAAAAACTTAAAAATAACAACAGCAAGCGAAAAGGACAACGACACCTTATTTCATGGGCAGAAGCAATGCATATAAGGACAAACAAGAAACAAAGAAGGCAGATAATAAAAGGAGAATTGAATTACATAGTATGTAAATCTGTGGAGACGTTGATAAAAATTATAAATGTTGAAAATTATATTGTATGGTATAGTAAAACTTGCGAGCCAATACTGTTTATGTATAAAATAGAAGTAGAGGGTTTAAATTTTACAATTTTTACAATTTTTTAAATTTTACAACGAAGGCTTGATGCTGAAATATTTTGCTCAATGTGTTTTTATTTCTAAATATATACAGTATTAGGATATGGTTATTAGAATTAGGTAACATACTATATTTTTATCTCAAAATATAAGTCAATTTATTTGCAGATTTTTTTGGCTTGGTATTCTAAAAAAATTTGTTTGTTATTCTGAATTTTGGATAGTGAAACATACTCCAATACGTTTTTGTTGATACATGTTGTGTCATCATACTTTATTTTCTACTTTTTCAGATTTGAAGGAACACATTCAATTAGCATTGGATTTTTTGGGTAAAATGCCGCCATCACAAAACAGTTCTCAACTATCATGGGTAGACTTCATGAAATGTTATAACACCATTGCGGGGACATTGGTGTACCTCGTGTTGAGGAGAAGTCTGGCGAAGACAGTGACTTCGATTTCCCATGGATGGAAAATACAGGAATTGATGGTAAGTAGAATTGTTGTTACATTTCTTGACACTTCATATATCATGATTTTACACTCATTGTGAAAACATTCGGATTGAGGTACTGTAGGGTTTAAAAAATAGTGGCAACAACGAAAATGAGCTGTTGAAAAGATGTGAAGAAGAAGTCGGCATACTCAAAAAAGAAATGTCTAGCTACTTGCTTTTTTACAAAGATATTATGGAATAATTGGAAAATGAGATAGATGTCAATAGCTCCAACTTTTATGCGAATGAGGTATGGTGAATGCTTCTTTTGCCTAATTGTGCTAGTTTATATTTATTTTTTTGGTTTTGTCAAATGTACAGGATTCTTCTTTATTGTGTGCTTCTGATTGGGATATCTTGACACCAGCTGTTGCAGTTTTAAAACTTAGGATTAGATATGGTTTCTCAAATGCTTCGCTATGAGATTTTTTTTATATTTCAGTGCTTACCAATGGCGAAAAGGTTAATCCTGAAGAGAGGCATGGACTTCGCGGAAAGGCAACTGTTGGAAGGGTGTCAGGAATTTGCGGGTGTTATTGCCATTGATCAAAACATATCTGTTATAGACAATGAAGATGATTTGAGCGACAAAAACAGTGACAGTGAAAGCGATTTTTCCCTGTCCGGCTCAGACAGTGACCCGGAATAATGTAGCTTTTATCGTCTGTATTTAATATTTGAACCACCATAGCTCTTTTCCGGGATTACATATTTTTGTAAGATTTCGTATCGTATCTGAAATCTTGTTTAAACGGGCTTTTTCCTCCTTCGTTTCCTCCTTCTCCTTCTCACTCATTCCACACAGTATGTTCTATTGTTTGTAATCAATTTATATTATCAACTTGTGTCAAGTCATTAAAGTATGTTTCTGAACTATAAAGGGAATAAAATAAATTGAATTTGTTCCGAAATCTTTTAGCCTGCAAGGACTTTTCATTCTACTTCAATCAAGAAGAGAAAAACTATTAGCTCTATACTATATTTCAACTATTTGTAGAATATATATTTTTCCCTTTTTAACAAGTAGTTAATTGCTTCTTAGAATAATACAAGACGTATAGTATACGTAAAACTAGCACACCTCATACGTGACACTGTATTATATATATTCATTTGTGGAAATAAATTGAAATCAATCACAATGTGCTATCAAACGGAAAGTGAATGTTTCAAAATATCATTCCCGGCATGCTATGCAATATATTAAAAAGGATGGCCACAAGCTTGATCATATTTGTTTTGAAGTAATCATATAAAAAACTTTCTATATTAACAAAAAGCAATATATAAACAAGTAGCAATCTTCTTGTGAAACATTCTGTGATGCCACGGATGCTAATGGTTTTGACTTTCGTAGTGCATGAGCATATTTTTAGAAAAAAATAATTATTTGAGGAAACTACAAAGAAATTTTGAGTTACTGTCAGTACATTCATATCCATTATGAGAACCATCACAAAACCATTCAATAAACCTGAAAGTATAACTCATAACTTTCAGTCTGTGAAATACAAAAACACCACTAGATTTTATCAAGAAACTACAACTACAAACTACAATCGTTCAATATATATTAACAATTGTTTCACAAAAAACGGATTCTTCTATATTCGAAAGCATAACAGATTAATCCTTAACGAAGACGGCGTGATACATATTTGCCTAAACTTCGTTGCGG
The DNA here is from genome assembly GCA_030067915.1 of Hydractinia echinata. Lineage (NCBI taxonomy): Eukaryota > Metazoa > Cnidaria > Hydrozoa > Anthoathecata > Hydractiniidae > Hydractinia > Hydractinia echinata. The sequence goes on along the minus strand of JASGCC010000097.1, from coordinate 1,126,590 downwards.
TATATGTTAACAAGTTTTAATGTTGTGAAACAAAAAAAGGTTTCGTTCAACCAAGAGATAATCGGTATATGCAAAAGTATTCAGGTCTTAATTCATCGAAACAAGACAAGTAGAGTTCGTATATGTGACAATACCTTAGACACATTTCATTTTCCGGCCAAAATTAAGCGAAACGAGAGAAACATGGAGCGCTTAACTGATAATGCCATAGACAAGTGCTGACTTCGGTGATTTTTGTTCTGAAATTTCATTTTATTGTCAAAATTGAACGAAAAAGAAAAAACATGGAGCATTTAACTGATACTATCATAGACAAGCGCCAAATTCGGTAACTTTTGTTCTGAAATTTTATTTTCCGGCCAAAATTGAATGCTACAAAAGCATTATCTAAATGGTTATGTAAGGCCCAATTCACCAAAACAACTGAACCTGTTCTGTATAGATTGCTTCTAGAAACATGACCATTTTCCTGAATTTTTATCAATGGCCTAGCTCACCGAAACAACCAAATCTATTAGGTACGGATTGCTTCTAGAAACAGGATCTTTTTCCTGAATGTTTATCAATGGCTCAATTTACCGAAATAACCGAATCTGTGATGTATGGATTGCTTCTAGAAACAGGAGCTTTTTCCTGAATGTTTATCAATGGCTCAATTTACCGAAATAACCGAATCTGTGATGTATGGATTGCTTCTAGAAACAGGAGCTTTTTCCTGAATGCTTAACAATGGCCCAATCCACCGAAACAACTGAATCTGAGATGCATGGATTGCTTCTAGAAACAGGAGCTCTTTCCTGAATGTTTGTCAAAGGTCTAATTTAATGAAACAACCGAATCTGTGATGTATGGATTGCTTCTAAAACAGGAGCTTTTTTCTAAATTTTTATCAAAGGTCTAATTTACGGAAACAACCGTATCTCTTACGTAATACTGATCACTCGCCTTCACTAATGGTATTTGGAACATACATTGCTTGTGATGTATTCTGTAAGGCTCAAACAAACTGATCATGTATGGATAAACACTTTTCGCTGCATTGGAGGCCATGGTGTGCATTCTAGGTATTTCAAACTCGTTGGGTGAGCACAGTAGAACACAAGATGTGAAAATGAAAAGGAATATTTAAGCGGGTCTGCTAAGTTTGCTTCTTTGTATGTGATATTATGATCAACACTAGCGAATCGCCCATTATGCCTTGTTTGCCTACTAACTACACTTGATTTACTGATGAAAAAGCTCTTTGTAGGATGTAAACATATCCAGATTTAGTTTCGTTTCACACAGTGTACAGATATCATGAATTGCGTTTGAACATATAAACCACATTGGAAAGGCTTCATTTCCTATTTCCATGAAGTCTGTTGTAGTGTTTTTGCAAATGCCAAAAACTGTAGAGAAATGTTTAAAGTAACAATTTCTTCACCTGAAAAGTGTGAAGTATGGATGACATTACAGACCGATTGTTCAAGTTCCAGCTTAAAAGTACTGAAATTTCGACTTTTCTTTCGTAAAACAGAAACTAGACATTTAACAATCAAGATAAAACTTAATTTGCGCAGAGTAACTTGTGAGGAATTGACGAATGATGTATAAATACTAGCGTCATAGTGACCACTCGTATTCACTCATGGTATTTAGGACATACATTGCTTGTAATGTATTCTGTAAGGCTCAAATAAACTGATCATGTATGGATAAACACTTTTTTCTGTATTGGGGGGCCATGGTGTGCATTCTAGGTATTTCAAACTCGTTGGGTGAGCACAGTAGAACACAAGATGTGAAATTGAAAAGGAATATTTAAGCGGGTCTGCTAAGTTTGCTTCTTTGTATGTGATATTATGATCAACACTAGCGAATCGCCCATTATGCCTTGTTTGCCTACTAACTACACTTGATTTACTGATGAAAAAGCTCTTTGTAGGATGTAAACATATCCAGATTTAGTTTCGTTTCACACAGTGTACGGATATCATGAATTGCGTTTGAACATATAAACCACATTGGAAAGGCTTCATTTCCTATTTCCATGAAGTCTGTTGTAGTGTTTTTGCAAATGCCAAAAACTGTAGAGAAATGTTTAAAGTAACAATTTCTTCACCTGAAAAGTGTGAAGTATGGATGACATTACAGACCGATTGTTCAAGTTCCAGCTTAAAAGTACTGAAATTTCGACTTTTCTTTCGTAAAACAGAAACTAGACATTTAACAATCAAGATAAAACTTAATTTGCGCAGAGTAACTTGTGAGGAATTGACGAATGATGTATAAATACTAGCGTCATAGTGACCACTCGTATTCACTCATGGTATTTAGGACATACATTGCTTGTAATGTATTCTGTAAGGCTCAAACAAACTGATCATGTATGGATAAACACTTTTTTCTGTATTGGGGGGCCATGGTGTGCATTCTAGGTATTTCAAACTCGTTGGGTGAGCACAGTAGAACACAAGATGTGAAATTGAAAAGGAATATTTAAGCGGGTCTGCTAAATTGCTTCTTTGTATGTGATATTCTGATGAACACTGGCGAATCGCCCTTTATGCCTTGTTTATCTACCAACTACAATTTATTTGCTGATAAAAAGCTCTTTGTGGGAACATGTCCAGATTTTGTTTCGTTTTTATATAGTGCGAGACCATTATGGCGATGGTAGTCTTTTGAACGCCGTTTTCGCCAGTTCACTTTGACTGAATAGTTAGAATATTTTTTGAAAATATTTGTATGAAGCTTTACTGCTGTAAGCCCCTGCGTTTTTTAACCATAGTCTTGGCTCTGTGAATAATTATTTTTTTGTAAATAGAGTTTGTACAGTGATGAATTGTAATTGGCTTTTTAGTCACATTCTAGAAGTGGATGACTATGTTGCACAACACTAGAAAAAGACACCGTACCACACTCTACTACAAAGGAAATGCATCCGTACTTTGGTTTTATGCAAAGAAATACGCTTTACTAGAGACAGGTACGCTTTACTATGCTCTACCACGGCCTACCACACTCTACTACAGGCTACTACGCTCTACTACAGGCTACTACACTCTACTACAGATAAATACGCCGTACTACAGTCTACTACACTCTACTACATAGAAATACGCTATACTACGCTCTACTACAGCCTACCACACTCTACTACAGGCTACTACGCTCTATACAGGCTACCACACTCTACTACAGATAAATACGCCGTACTACAGTCTACTACACTCTACTACATAGAAATACGCTATACTACGCTCTACTACGCTCTACTACAGGCTACTACACTCTACTACAGATAAATACGCCGTACTACAGTCTACTACACTCTACTACATAGAAATACGCTATACTACGCTCTACTACAGCCTACCACACTCTACTACAGGCTACTACGCTCTATACAGGCTACCACACTCTACTACAGATAAATACGCCGTACTACAGTCTACTACACTCTACTACATAGAAATACGCTATACTACGCTCTACTACGCTCTACTACAGGCTACTACACTCTACTACAGATAAATACGCCGTACTACAGTCTACTGCATTCTACTACAGAGAAATACGCTCTACTACAGAGAAATACGTTCTACTACGCTCTACTACAAGCTACTACACTCTAATACAAGCTACTACACTATACTACAGGCTACTACACTCTACTACAGAGAAATACCCTCTACTACAGAGAAATACACTCTACTACGCTCTACTACAGGCTACTACACTCTACCACAAGATACTACACTCTACTACAGGCCACTACACTCTACTACAGAGAAATACGCTCTACTACAGTCTACTACACTCTACTACAGGCTACTACAGAGAAATACGCCTTACTACAGAGAAATACACTCTACTACAGAGAAATACGCTCTACTACGCTCTACTACACTCTACTACAGGCTACTACACTCTACTACAGAGAAATACGCTCTACTACAGAGAAATACGCTCTACTACGCTCTACTACGCTCTACTACGCTCTACTACGCTCTACTACGCTCTACTACAGGCTACTACACTCTACTACGGGATACTACACTCTACTACAGAGAAATACGCTCTACTACGCTCTACTACGCTCTACTACAGGCTACTACACTCTACTACAGGCTACTACACGCTACTACAAGCTATTACACTCTACTACGGGATACTACACTCTACTACAGAGAAATACGCTCTACTACGCTCTACTACAGGCTACTACACGCTACTACAGGCTACTACACTCTACTACAAAGAAATACGCTCTACTACGGCCTGCTACAGGAAATAACGTACTGCTACACATCGCTACGAAAAATTACGTTTTACTACATTTTACTACAAGGAAAGAAAGGGCTTGCTACACTCGACAACAGACATTGATGAGCCTCACTACAGTGTGCTACATGGAGAATAGGAAATCATTATCTCCACAAGGCTTGGGAACGTACATAGGTCTAACGCATGTTGAATACGTTATCTCCTTCATATTCAGGAAGTAATACGTGGACGACTTATTACTACACTCGACAACAGACATTGATGAGCCTCACTACAGTGTGTTACATGAAAATACGCACCATGCTACACTGTTGTTTAGAGTCTAGGCTATTGTGTGCTAAAGCGGGGCATATGGAGAATAGGAAATCATTATCTCCACAAGGCTTGGGAACGTACATAGGTCTAACGCATGTTGAATACGTTATCTCCTTTATATTCAGGAAGTAATACCGCTATTATTAAAAAGACTAGTCGATAAAACCCGTGGAAAAATCAACTTAGGCAGAGGAAAGGTCAGCACTGTCAAGTTCATATACATATAAAAATGTTTTTTAGAATTTTTGTCACCCGCGTAACATGTGAAGAGCTTGAAACTCAGATCAATATAATGTATATAAACATGTACATTATAGGAGAAAAGTTGAGGAGATATATTATACCTTTAAGTATTTTGACGTCAGCCAGGCCCCGTCAAACACTATTTCTTTTTTCAGTAATTTGCTTACATGTTGCTTCTACTGTATAATGTTCGAAACGTCTATTGGTTTTTCGGTCAGTTGCTCATAAAGTTGATCTTGTTAACTCACCACATGATTTTTTAACAAGAGCTCTAACAAATATATCACCTGCAACCTGCTAGTCAACATAGGATAAGCTTTCTGTTGCTGACCTAAACTACCTTCTTTTTTTTAGAAAAGTAATCTTTAAATATAGATACCGTAACTATTGGATACAATTCCTCTTTGGGACACAAGGGAGCTGAAATGGGAGGGATAAGAATGGGATCTAATGTTGTACCAAAACTTTCTTTGTTTAACTCTCAATTTTTCCGCCAGTGATGGGTATAACTTGAATTGTGCTCTTGTATTGTACCTTCTGTGAACAGGCCACGTTCCATAAGCCATTCTACACAATCTTTGTTTTCCATTATTACAAAAACAATTTGTATAAATGTTAAACAGCAAATAACTATAATATAATGACTTAGAAGTGTGTACCAACGCTAGCTAAGTGTTTACCCTTTGCTGGAATTCTAAATTTTTTTTCCCTAAAAGCCACTTCGCTCGGGTCCAGACCTGCGCGATATGAAACTCTGTAATGTAATTACTTTGACGCGGCGGCTTATATTCAAGATGGCGATCGGATTTGCATGGAATTAGCTTAGTTGCTCTTGTTTGTTTTACCTTAGTACTCTCTAATCCGGCAAAAAGGGTTTCTTAAATACTAATTATTTTATATTCAAGTATTTAGAGATAAGTTGTGGGAAGCAAGCTTTAAATGATTTACAGAGATCGATGTTAATTTTTTTTTAATTGTATAAAACTGTTTTTAATTTTGCAGCAATGGTATATTAATTGTTTTGTGGTTGTCGTTGTTGTTTCAGGTGAGTGAATAATATGATTCCAGACAGATATGAAAGTAACCTATTTTTTTAAATTTTTTTTTACAATGTAATCACCTCCCTGTTTTAAATAGAATAAGAAATCCTACACATCGCCTTATGGAAAAATCCATTTAGGCAGAAGAAAAATAGAGAACATTTGACATTTGAATATTTGATGACGTCAGCAGTGACGCGTTCATATAAATAAAATTATTTTTAGAAATTTGTTAATTCGTTGCATTTTGTGTAGAGTTTAAAACTCTGATGAAAATATTGTATAGGGTTATATGACTTTAACGAATGGTTAAGGTGATAACCCTTTAAAATTTTGCTTCAAACACTGATCAAGATCATGTATAGGATCAGTTTTGACAAACGGTTGAAGATATATTGGCGTGGCAGGGTATTTCTTCATAATATCGTTTCTATGGAAACGAAATTATTCAGAATAATGTCATACAGTGAATGATATCATGTACGATGTGTGTCATTAGTGAGAGGGTATTTCTCAAGAATATGGTTTCTATTGGTGCATGGGTGTACACCCAACCTCACTGCTTGTATAGTTTAAAGTGAAAAGTCTTACCTTTGGTCTGCTTTAGGACTTTTGATGTGTCATTTCGCAGGAGAGTATTTAGCCCAATTATTATTTCTATTGGTGTATGGATGTGTATCCAACTTCAATGCTTGTTCAATTACATTGAAGAGACTTCCTATTGATTGGTTTGGCTTAGAACTTTTGATGTGTCATTTCACGGGAGGGTATTTGTCAAAAATATCGTCTCTATTGTTTACCGATAGGTATAGAACAATACCGCCTGTTTAGTGCATAGCTTCTTGTGTCATTTGCAAAGGAGTACTTTTCCAGAATATGGTTTCTATTGGTGCATGGATGTGTATCCAACATCAATGCTTGGTCACAGCGTAAAGTCTTCATATTGATTTGTCTGCTTTAGAACTTTTGATGCTTCATTTCGCAGGAGAGTATTTGTCCAAAGTATAGTGTCTCTTTGTGTATGGATATGCATCCAACATCAGTGTTGGTTTGGTTTACATTGTGAAGTCTTCCCTTTGATTGGTCTGCTGTAGGACTTTTGATGTGTCGTTTCGCGGGAAAGTATTTAGCCATAATATTATTTCTATTGGTGTAGGGATGTGTACCCAACCTCAATGGTTGTTTATTTTACAGTGTAAGTCATAGTGTTTATTTTAGACCGTGCAAAAATGTAAATTTGAGAATTCCAAAAATTAGTTTTTTTGGTGCTACAGGCTCAGTTTTTAAAATTTCTAATTGAAATTTTCCCACTTGATGTATAAAAAAATGGGGAATATGTAATCAAATTTTCAAGAGCTTTCTTGGATTAGATATTCCAATATCGCGATTACAATTTTATCTACTGCAGATTTGTATTCAAGGTGTTCTTTCTTCTTATCAGCTTAAATTACCAACTGATAACTGAATTTTCGAAAACAAACGCCAGGAGCACTTTTTAATGGATTATTCCATTGAAATATGACGTTTTATTTTAAACAAAAAAGCCTCTACGAAGACACCATTTAAACTGCGCAACAACCCTCGGAAACTGCAATTACTTGTAGAATAATCACGAATTTGAAATGGATTACTGAAAAAATAATTTAAAGAGCAAGCATGGATTAGATATTCCGCACGGTGTTGTCCAAATTACACCCAGAATAGGAGACAGATTTTTCGTAACATGATCAGTTCCTTTTACAAACTAAGTCAAACTAAATACAACATGTTTATGCAACTTTATAATAGGAACAAAGTAAACTAAAGCAGTTTAAGGAGCACTGTGAAAAGACTAATTCCATTAACACTAATTCCACAACTTCGTTATATTGACAACTTCTGTCCTGAGATTTTCAGTTTTTATTTTGCTATATGAAGATGCCTCAGTATGTCATTTTTGCCAAATTACGTCTTTGAGACACTTTGAAAACGCCACCGAGAAACGAATTCCATAACTAAGAGCGTTCAAGGATTGAAAGAATTCCAATAAAAAATTAGCAACCTCAGTTGTAATCTTACAATGGTATTTAATTTGAGTAGATGTTTTCTGATCGATGGTTTAAAAAATTATTCTCCTCTTTAAGAGAAGAATAATTCGTTCTAGAAGGCTCCTTTAATTGATGTTACTCCCCTTAAGTGTTATAGTTGGAAGTCCGATAAACATTGATGGATAGTGATTTTTTCCTCCATATTCTATAAAATGGGAGAGGTTATCAGAATTTAAAAATCCAGAAAATCGGTGGAATATTTTCAGCTTTTTTACTCTGATCCTAACTTCAATGGAATATCAAATCCACGGAGACTCTTTAAATGGGATAAATTTTATACTTATGCCTTTTTGGAACACCCTTGTTCCATGTAAATGTAAAGAATTTGAAAAATTTTACATCTTGCTCAAAAATATTGTCATTTTTCTTTTCACCTAAGTTTTGACTTTTAATTTGGAATTCTTCCATATCTGTTAAAAAAGTATTTTTTCTTTTTCCTAATGATACGTTATATTACTGACATGCCTTCTACAGAATTTCAGCCTAAGAGCCTTTACGGATAAAAAGTTATGACCTGTGGAATTTTCACTGCAAACAACAATGGAATAATTTCATGGCTCTAATCTTTAATGTGCTATAGCTTCTCTACGGCACTAGCTTCTTGAGTCGGACAAAAATCATTGGAATATTTTAATTTTTATGCATCTAAGAGATTTATTTGATTTAAGAACTAATCAAGTTATACTATTGAAATACTGCCCCGAAAAAAAGAGATAAAATTTACATTTTCGCACGGTCTAAAATAAACACACACGTAAAGTCTTTGCATTGATTGGCCTGCTTTAGGACTTTCGATACGTCATTTTCAGGGAGGATACTTGTTTCTACTGCTGTATGGATAAGTACATAACAGTAACGCCTGGTAAATGTATAGAATAATGCCTTGCCTCAGATTGGCATTTTTTAGGACTTGTGATATGTAATTTCGCGGGGAGTATTAGTCCAAAATATCTTTTCTATTGGTTATCGATGGGCATAGAACACTACCGCCTGTTCAATATATTATACAAAAACGTCTCTTTATTTAACCTACAATAGGGCCGTTTGTCTTTTTGCAAAAGGCTATTTGAGCGAAATATCGTTTCTGTTTTTGTATGGATGTGTATCCAACCTCAAACTTTGTCTACTTTATAAAAACAGTTTTCCGTAAATGGCAGTTATGCGAAATATTGTGGCATATTACGTTGGTTATGGATTATTGACAGAAAAATATGAATTTGTTATGGAACGATAGGGAGTATTATAAAGGCATTATGCAGTATTATGCGATATTACGTTGGTTATGGCCATCGACAGAAAAAATATGTATTTTTTATGTATTATGAAGGTATTATGCAGTATTATGCGATATTACGTTGGTTATGGCCATCGACAGAAAAAATATGTATTTGTTATGGAACGATAGAGAGTATTATGAAGGTATTATGCAGTATTATGCGATATTACGTTGGTTATGGTCTATCGACAGAAAAAATATGTATTTTTTATGTATTATGAAGGTATTATGCAGTATTATGCGATATTACGTTGATTATGGCCATCGACAGAAAAAATATGTTATTGTTATGGAACGATAGAGAGTATTATGAAGGTATTATGCAGTATTATGCGATATTACGTTGGTTATGGCCTATCGACAGAAAAAATATGTATTTTTTATGTATTATGAAGGTATTATGCAGTATTATGCGATATTACGTTGATTATGGCCATCGACAGTAAAAATATGTATTTGTTATGTATTATGAAGGTATTATGCAGTATTATGCGATATTACGTTGATTATGGATTATTGACAGAAAAAATATGTATTTTTTATGTATTATGAAGGTATTATGCAGTATTATGCGATATTACGTTGGTTATGACCTATCGACAGAAAAAGTATGTATTTTTTATGTATTATGAAGGTATTATGCAGTATTATGCGATATTACGTTGGTTATGGATTATTGACAGAAAAAATAGGTATTTTTTATGTATTATGAAGGTATTATGCAGTATTATGCGATATTACGTTGGTTATGGCCTATCGACAGAAAAAGTATGTATTTTTTATGTATTATGAAGGTATTATGCAGTATTATGCGATATTACGTTGGTTATGGATTATTGACAGAAAAAATAGGTATTTTTTATGTATTATGAAGGTATTATGCAGTATTATGCGATATTACGTTGGTTATGGCCTATCGACAGAAAAAATATGTATTTTTTATGTATTATGAAGGTATTATGCAGTATTATGCGATATTACGTTGATTATGGCCATCGACAGTAAAAATATGTATTTGTTATGTATTATGAAGGTATTATGCAGTATTATGCGATATTACGTTGATTATGGATTATTGACAGAAAAAATATGTATTTTTTATGTATTATGAAGGTATTATGCAGTATTATGCGATATTACGTTGGTTATGACCTATCGACAGAAAAAGTATGTATTTTTTATGTATTATGAAGGTATTATGCAGTATTATGCGATATTACGTTGATTATGGATTATTGACAGAAAAGATATGTATTTTTTATGTATTATGAAGGTATTATGCAGTATTATGCGATATTACGTTGATTATGGATTATTGACAGAAAAAATAGGTATTTTTTATGTATTATGAAGGTATTATGCAGTATTATGCGATATTACGTTGGTTATGGCCTATCGACAGAAAAAGTATGTATTTTTTATGTATTATGAAGGTATTATGCAGTATTATGCGATATTACGTTGATTATGGATTATTGACAGAAAAAATATGTATTTTTTATGTATTATGAAGGTATTATGCAGTATTATGCGATATTACGTTGATTATGGCCATCGACAGAAAAAATATGTATTTGTTATGGAACGATAGAGAGTATTATGAAGGTATTATGCAGTATTATGCGATATTACGTTGATTATGGATTATTGACAGAAAAAATAGGTATTTTTTATGTATTATGAAGGTATTATGCAGTATTATGCGATATTACGTTGGTTATGGCCTATCGACAGAAAAAGTATGTATTTTTTATGTATTATGAAGGTATTACGCAGTATTATGCGATATTACGTTGATTATGGCCTATCGACAGAAAAAATATGTATTTGTTATGGAACGATAGAGAGTATTATGAAGGTATTATGCAGTATTATGCGATATTACGTTGGTTATGGATTATTGACAGAAAAAATATGTATTTGTTATGGAACGATAGAGAGTATTATGAATGTATTATGCAGTATTATGCGATATTACGTTGGTTATGGATTATTGACAGAAAAAATAGGTATTTTTTATGTATTATGAAGGTATTATGCAGTATTATGCGATATTACGTTGGTTATGGCCTATCGACAGAAAAAGTATGTATTTTTTATGTATTATGAAGGTATTATGCAGTATTATGCGATATTACGTTGATTATGGCCTATCGACAGAAAAAATATGTATTTGTTATGGAACGATAGAGAGTATTATGAAGGTATTATGCAGTATTATGCGATATTACGTTGATTATGGATTATTGACAGAAAAAATATGTATTTTTTATGTATTATGAAGGTATTATGCAGTATTATGCGATATTACGTTGATTATGGATTATTGACAGAAAAAATATGTATTTTTTATGTATTATGAAGGTATTATGCAGTATTATGCGATATTACGTTGGTTATGGATTATTGACAGAAAAAATATGTATTTTTTATGTATTATGAAGGTATTATGCAGTATTATGCGATATTACGTTGATTATGGATTATTGACAGAAAAAATATGTATTTTTTATGTATTATGAAGGTATTATGCAGTATTATGCGATATTACGTTGATTATGGATTATTGACAGAAAAAATATGTATTTTTTATGTATTATGAAGGTATTATGCAGTATTATGCGATATTACGTTGATTATGGATTATTGACAGAAAAAATATGTATTTTTTATGTATTATGAAGGTATTATGCAGTACTATGCGATATTACGTTGATTATGGATTATTGACAGAAAAAATATGTATTTTTTATGTATTATGCAGTATTATGCGATATTACGTTGATTATGGATTATTGACAGAAAAAATAGGTATTTTTTATGTATTATGAAGGTATTATGCAGTATTATGCGATATTACGTTGGTTATGGCCTATCGACAGAAAAAATATGTATTTTTTTATGTATTATGAAGGTATTATGCAGTATTATGCGATATTACGTTGGTTATGGCCATCGACAGAAAAAATATGAATTTGTTATGGAACGATAGAGAGTATTATGAAGGTATTATGCAGTATTATGCGATATTACGTTGGTTATGGATTATTGACAGAAAAAATATGTATTTGTTATGTAGCGATAGAGAGGATGTGGGACAATGAGGGTTCATCTGACGGGTCCATTTGGTTGGAGTACTGTGAATGAACGTCTGTCGGGTTTTTTTGTCGATAAAATATGAAGGGGTGCTAATTATGTTGTACGTCGTGTGTCGGGACCACTTAGCCCGGTGCTAAATGAAGTCATTGCCTCTAGTGTGTCTGTAAAATATGTAATAAATGAAAGTGGATGTGACAATTTGAGAAACAGAAATGCATTTCTATAGCTAGACCTTTTTGAATGTTTACAATTTCCGCAGTAAGCCCTTTTCTAGCCTCTAGCAACCAAAAGGGCTTACCACAAAAATGTAAACATTCAAAAAGGTCTATGGTTTTTCAGATAAAAACCTAAGATCAGTCCAGGCCATGAAGCTAAACTAGCAATAACTCACCTAAAACTACACAATATGTCAGGTTTGAAGTTAGTAAACAAAGATTCTATGATTTATAAGGAGCTTACTGCACGAACCGCATGTTTGCCCTCAAATCGTAATAGCCTCCTGAAAAGTTAGATAGATAGATGTGCATATTTTACATGGCTAGCCTCACAAATATCGAGGGATATACCCTGTCTATTATATCCAGGAGGGACCATGGCTTAGATGGAGAGTCCTAGAATATTTAATGCTCATTTTGAAAGTTTAAAAGTATCACTAAAAGTTATTTAGTTTTTGAATGCCTATCCTGTAAAATATTTGTTTAAATAAAGGAAAATAAACAGTATATAATGAGGACAAAGCTTCACGGAAACAATAATACACAGGAATAGGTTTAAATTTGACTGTTTTATGACATGGCCAACTGTGTGCTCAATTACCAGGCTCTATTTGTGCTAACGCCCTGAGACCATATCGAACTCAGAAAACAATACTTGCACTAATAGTCTTGTTTGGTTGTCTGCAGTAAACATTAAAAAGTTCATGCTGAATCTAATAAAAAAGACTTCTAAAGTTGCCTCCTTAGTTGTCTCAACTAAGGAGGCAACTTTATGTCATTTTGAACATTTTGGTTGTAGTTCTGGTAGTTTCTTATGAACCAGGTGAGAGTGGTTTAGAAAATATAAAAAAAATATTATTTTAACTGTACGTAATTATATATATAGAAAAAGCTGCATGTCTCCTTGTTTTTAACTTGATTTGTCAATGTTCTGATCTTAATGCAAAGATTGATTGCAAGATTGAAGTTTTGTAATTTTCAAAATGAGGTTGAAAGATTATCAAGTCTGCTACTATGTAGGAAAAGAGTTTATGCAAGGTAATAGAAATGTCAGTGAGTGGCAAAGCTACACTTTGTATGTTAAAGCCATTTCCCTTGATTTTAAGGATATGGTATAGGGTCATTCCATGTGAAGTGGACTAGGGCTCCCACATGCACCATCTCAGATTTTAATAAAATTTGGTGGGAATGTTTTTATATGTAAGATGAGTTAATCCTGAAAATTTTAGCTCTGTATTTTTTCTCGTTTTGAAAATATGCCTTTTCAAAGTTTACCAGTTTCTCGTAAAATCCCAATTCTGGGGTGCAGAACCAATTTCTGGCAGACTTTGAGCACCAGTAATTCTTGATCAAATTGCATTAAGATTCTCAAAATTAACAATCTTAAACATATCCATGGGTACTGTGGAAAAAATCAAACAAAAAAGTTAGTCGTGCAATATTCAGGCCATAATGGCGGCCTAAAAGTGTTGAAAATTCATTTGTGAAGAAAAAAAATGGAATTTTAAAGTGCCCGTGACCAAAATTGGGCATTTTGAATATGGCAAATGTGATTGATTATACATCTATACATAGAGGACCATTAGGTTTAAGAAAATGAAAAAAATAATATTAAGTCAGATCAACAGCTATTGGGTCCTGAAAATACACCCGCAGGGAATTTGAAAAAAGTTAGGTCATTGTTTAAAGCCGCAGAAACCGATGGTCACAGTTACTTTATAGGCTGAATCTTTTTTCACTGTTCACTCCAACCATAAACTTGTAGTATCAACAAAAAAATTAGTGGGGACTCATGGGGAAGGTGTATATTCACGCCATTCAGTATGGCTTAAAATTGTCAAAAAAGTAAAAATCATGCAAAAATAACAAGTTCAGGGCCTTGATGCAAGTAAGGTAACATTTTTAGCTAAATGAAAATTGATGAAAATGATTCATCAGAGGGTGTATTCTGATGATATAAACATCTTAGATGATAAATATATATATATAGTCCTGAAAATGTTCACAAAAGTCACAATTTCATAGCTAGAGAAGCAAATTTCATCAAAAACAGTAAATTTCAAAACCTTATAACTTTTCTTCTAATTGTCTAAAAGACCTGATTTTTTCAGAAGAGGTTCATTGAAAGGAATACTGTGTGGAAATAAACAATTAAAACAATCAATGCAATGAGTTAGGTATAAAAATGAACCTCAAATATTCAATAAAAAACTTTTTCCAAAATATTAAGCAAATTTAACAAAATCGGTAAAGTTTAAAACCTTGTAACTTTTCTTCTAATTGTCTAAAAGACCTGATTTTTTTAGAAGAGGTTCATTGGAAGGAATACTGTGTGGAAATAAACAATTAAAACAATCAATGCAATGAGTTAGGCATAAAAATGAACCTCAAATATTCAATAAAAAACTTTTTCCAAAATATTAAGCAAATTTAACAAAATCGGTAAAGTTCAAAACCTTGTAACTTTCCTTCTAATTGTCTAAAAGGCCTGATTTTTTCAGAAGAGGTATATTGGAAGGAATACTATGTGGAAATAAACAATTAAAACAATCCATGCAATGAGTTAGGCATAAAAATTAACCTCAAATATTCAATAAAAACTTTTTTTCTAAAATATATTAGGCAAGTTCAACAAAATCGGTAAAGTTCAAAACCTTGTAACTTTTTTTCTAATTGTCTAAAAGACCTGATTTTCTCAGAAGAGGTATATTGGAAGGAATACTATAAGGAAATAAGCAATTAAAACAATCAATGCAATGAGTTAGGCATAAAAATTTACCTCAAATATTCAATAAAAACTTTTTTTCTGAAATATTAGGCAAATTCAACAAAAACGGTAAAGTTCAAAACTTTTCTTCTATATAATAAACTAAACAACCTGATTTTTTTTCAGAATAGGTTCATAAGGAGTACTTACTTATAATCTATAACTATAATCTATGTATATACATAAGAAACACTAAGAACTAAAGAAAACTTGTTGAAAAATTATCGAAATTTTAAAGGAATCACAATTGTTGTCAAGGTCTAAAGTTTTCAAATGACCTTAATGTATCATTAAGTTCTTTTAAGGACATTCCATAGCATCTACCTCCACCTGATTGTACATTTAATGATTCAATTCTGCACAATATGTGGGTCACAGGTACCCAACAGATGTCATCTTTATCTGGCCAAGTGAACGTTTTCGCAGATACTGATCGTTTCATGAACTTAACAAGGATGTCCTTGTTTTCCAACGACGTTTCTACTATGTTGCCAACAAACCAATCATCATCAAAGACACAGGTGATGTACATTCCAGGATTGTACAAAGAAATGTCAATCTGGTTTTGGTGTATTGTTGACACACTTATATTAGTGAACAACTCATCAAATGAAACTCTTCTCATTTCAACCTCATTCACTGACCGAGGAATAAAACTATGGTGATTTCTAGTTCCAGGAATTGTCGAACAACTTTCATACCGTACTTGCAACTTGAAATTTGAACAATTGGTATCAACATCAATTTTTGGAATATAAAAGAACTTTATACCATGTATGTTTGTTGAACACCAACTAAACATTTTCTCAGGGGAATCAATTGGTTTGGTTGGTAATTGCAGGCTTGCCCGAGCAACAAGACGCTTGACAGTGCCCCCAATACCATCACAGGGACTTTTTCCATGTGATGTTGCAAAGAAGTGCCACTCTGCTTCTATGCCATGGTCTTCTTTATGATGACAAAGGTTTGAAATATTTTTATAATTTTTATATTGGGAAGCAGCGCCATCACTAAAGTAAATACATCTGTTTATACCTGGCATATTTTCCTTTATACATTGAAGCAGTTGATGAATGAAGCAATGGACTGTATTTGTGTCATGCTGCAAATGGTCAGAAATGACACAGTAACTTTGAGAAACTAGTTTATCACCTTTAACTTTGTAGATCACAAAGGGGTGCAACGTAGCTTGGCTATTGTTCCAATGAAACCCTTGTACAGCATCCTGAATGAGAAAACTATAATTTTCAGCAAAGTCGAGTAGCAGCAAGATATGATCAGGTGGTAATGTAGATTTTAATTGCTGTAAATAGGTTGCTTGACTTTTAGCTATAAAGTGGTGTTCTCGTAACTTTACAATTTGGTTGCAAACCTTTTCAATGAAATCTTCTACAGGTAGAGTAGATGGAGATAAATTACATGCAAAGTTTGCCTTCGTCCACTGATTGAACGTAACCTGATCAATATTATTTTCATTAAATAATTCTATCAGATGATCTTTCAAAGCAGTGCTACCTGGACATCTGTCACAACTATGAAGCATGCAGTCACGTTGTTCTGTGTTGCAAACTATTCTCTGTAGCAGATCTTCATAATCAGAGACACCTGGTATTTCTGAAACAAGAAGTTTAAAATTTTGGTGGTATTCACAAACGCAAACTGAATGCAATCCTGAAGCACCACCAACTGGGATGCACCACTTGGGTCTGAGCTCACAAAATTTAGAAAATCCAATAGTGTCCTCATGTTTGTTAATAAATTCCAAGTGTAGTTCTTTCAAATTAACCAAGAGCAGTCGTTTTTGGATGTGCTGTTTCACTCCGTCAACTTTAACTGAAACAAATTATTTTTTACCTGGACACATTCTGGAATATTCATCACATGTATAGAATAAACGAACCCTTTCTTTTACTTCATCACTGATTGTTTTCCCTTCCTTTTTTGAAGGCTCTGCCAGTATTCCAAAAGACTTTTTTAACTCCCTGGCAGTTTTGACAGATCTTTGAGAGGTTGAGAAGTACGCTTGAGTTTTTTCAATAGACCAGCTGTCAGGTACTAAAGTTAATAACTTCAATTTCTCACTTACTGAAGAAACATCAAATTTTAATTTGACTAACTCCATGAGTCTACCCAAATCTTGTTTACTGTCACAACACTGTTCAGAATTATCACCTTTTTCATTTAGCACTTGTGCATCCACTCCCAACGCATTTGCCATTTTATTTTGGGTAATTTTGGTTAACTGCACAAGCTTTCTTTTCCCATAGCCTATTCTGTCTCTCTGTGCAACTAACTTTAAAGGTGAACATCCTAAATTCTGTATGCTTGAATTTAAATCATATTGTGAACAATTACTGTCTTCAAAGCTAACGTCCATGTCCTCATGCTGTTCTTCGCAAGATTTCAAGCACAGCAACCTGCGACAATCAGTGCATAGCTTTTGGCCTGGTAACAGATCAAATTCCTTAGCAAGAGCAATGCTGATGACTCGAAGGGACTCTACAAAAAAATTTTAGTCAGAATATTGTTTTTAGTTTTTGCCAAAAGTAGAACAAAAGAGAATTATGCTAAATATTGAAATTCACTTACTTTCCACCTTTTTTGCATGTTTTTTAAATGGATCACAGCAATATCTTCCATTAATACTCTCAAATCTAGTTAAGTAAATCTTCTCATGGTGGTAACAAACCAACTTGATTGGAACCACCTTACTTCTTAATACTAACAATTCTTTTTCTCTCTCACTAAATTCTTCAAACTTCTTATTCCCCATAAACTTAGTTAATGTAGTTTCATGGCAGGAGTCTTGTAAGCTGCTCCCAATACTGCAAACAGGGACCCCTGATGCACTAGCCATCTTCAACAATACTACATCTACAATGCTGGCTTTTTAAATTCCCTGCAAATATATTTTGTATCATGCAAAGTTCTATTCTATCATTAGAGTTCTATTCTAATATAAGAATTCTACTCTAAAATAAGAATTCTAATCTATTTTAAGAATTCTAATCTAATATAAGAATTCTATTTCCCATGCTCAAAATAGATATTGAATATAAAAGGAACACCTGCATACAGGTTTAGACTGAAATACACCAATACCATGATTGTCAATTGTTTTAATCAAAACTACAAAATATTTTGCAGTATTGTTTCTTATAAAACTATTAGTAATTTACAAGTTTTTATTAAACATTTGAGATATAATTTTACGACTAATTCTGTGCATTGATTACTTTAATTGTTTATTTCCTTATAAAACCAATCTAGTCAACCTATTCTGAAAGAAATCAGGTCATTTAGTCAATTAGAAGAAAAGTTACGAGGTTTTGAACTTTACCGATTTTGTTAAATTTCCTTAATATTTTGGAAAAAGTTTTTTATTGAATATTTGAGGTTAATTTTTATGCCTAACTCATTGCATTGATTGTTTTAATTGTTTATTTCCACATAGTATTTCTTTCAATGAACCTCTTCTGAAAAAATCAGGTCTTTTAGACAATTAGAAGAAAAGTTACAAGGTTTTAAACTTTACCGATTTTGTTAAATTTGCTTAATATTTTGGAAAAAGTTTTTTATTGAATATTTGAGGTTAATTTTTATGCCTAACTCATTGCATTGATTGTTTCAATTGTTTATTTCCACACAGTATTCCTTTCAATGAACCTCTTCTAAAAAAATCAGGTCTTTTGGACAATTAGAAGAAAAGTTATAAGGTTTTGAAATTTACTGTTTTTGATAAAATTTGCTTCCTAGCTATGAAATTGTGATTTTTGTGAACATTTTCAGGACTATATATATATATTTATCATCTAAGATGTTTATATCATCAGAATATACCCTCTGTTGAATTATTTTCATCAATTTTCATTTAGCTAAAAATGTTACCTGTCTTGCATCAACGCCCTGAACTTGTTATTTTTGCATGATTTTTTACTTTTTTGACAATTTTAGGCCATACTGAATGGCCTGAATATACACCTTCCCCACGAGTCCCCACTAATTTTTTTGTTGATACTACAAGTTTATGGTTGGAGTGAACAGTGAAAAAAGATTCAGCCTATAAAGTAACTGTGACCATTGGTTTCTGCGGCTTTAAACAATGACCTAATTTTTTTCAAATTCCCTGCGGGTGTATTTTCAGGACCCAATAGCTGTTGATCTGACTTAATATTATTTTTTTCATTTTCTTTAACCTAATGGTCCTCTATGTATAGATGTATATTCAATCACATTTGCCATATTCAAAATGCCCAATTTTGGTCACGGGCACTTTGAAATTCCATTTTTTTTCTTGCACAAATGAATTTTCGGCACTTTTAGGCCGCCATTATGGCTTGAATATTGCCCGACCAACTTTTTTGTTTGATTTTTTCCATAGTACTCATGGATATGTTTGAGATTGTTAATTTTGAGAATCTTAATGCAATTTGATCAAGAATTACTGGTGCTCAAAGTCTGCCAGAAATTGGTTCTGCACCCCAGAATTGGGATTTTACGAGTAACTGGTAAACTTTGAAAAGGCATATTTTCAAAACGAGAAAAGATACAGAGCTGAAATTTTCAGGATTAACTCATCTTACATGTAGAAACATTCCCATCAAATTTTATCAAAACCTGAGATGGTGCATGTGGGGACTTTTTGGTCCACTTGACACGGAATGACCCTATACTCAGCAAAATTTATAATTTTTTATATGTTTTATTTTTGAATTAAAAACTTCTAGGTAAACTCATTGGCTTCAGTAAAGTATATTATTGTCTTGATGAGGGTCACCAATAGGTGAAACTGCATAAATTTGTTAGTAGATTAATTTAAGATCACATTGAAACAATGGAAAAAGTGGAAGATTTTTACATGATTAGTTGAAAAAAATACTTTCATTTTTTAGGTTTAATTTTTTTAAGTTATAATATATACTGTATCCTTAAATATATAGTTTGATACAAAGCTTACTAAATACATGTGTGCTTATTCTGAAACTTCTGTAAACCTCAGGCTTGAAATTATTCTTACAAAGAAAAACCTATTTTATTAATCAATTATTTACAATGAAATCTTTTTTTCTCTCTGTCTTAATTTTTTTTCAGGAGTTTTGTTAAAAACCTTTTGCAAGCAGATGTTAATTTTGTGTATATATATATGTAATGTTAAAACGTATTTAGAAATCTAAGAAAATGGCTCCTGTATTCCCAGAAATTAAATCTAAGCAAAGTCTTACTGCAAAGCATTGCACCAAAGAGAGGTGGGATAAGTTATGTGAACATAAAACAAAAACGTGTGGATTTACTTTGGGCCAGGTATGTTAATTTAATTTTGTTTTTTCCTTATTGTTATACTCAGCAACTAGCATGTAAATAAATAAATTGTGTAAAACTGTTATATTAACATATAACAGTTTTAAATTTTGTGTACTGTCTCATATTTGTTTGTTATCACATATCCCCTCCCTCTTTTGTGGCGCCGTAGATTAGTGGTTATAGCTTTCGTACTCTGTGCGGGAGACCGGGGTTCGATTCCTCTTGACGGCGATTCAACATGGGCGAGTGAATGTTACCATAGCCCCGGGTTAACCCAAGCCATGTGAGGGAAGTTGGGGAGATGGCACACTGTGTGGGCCGTTGGATGTTGCCGGGAGTTGTCTAGTAGAGCGTGGGCCCTACTAATTGGGTCTGCGTAGCTCAAAATGAGCATTAAGTACTCTAGGACTCTCCATCTAAGCCATGGCCCCTCCTGGAAATAATAGACAGGGTATCAGAAAAATGGCGGACTGACGTCCCGTCTCCCTGTTCATTTTAACATAAAGGGATTAGTCTACAGAAGCAAATGACTTTAAAGTCATTTGCCTCGCCTAAGATAAATAAAACACTGTTTTTACAAATCGAAAGGGCATAGAAGAAGAAGAAGAAGAATATCCCTCGATATTTGTGAGGCTAGCCATGTAAAATATGCACATCTATCTATCTATCTATCTCTCTCTCACGATGAATGCAGATTTTTGAATGCCCCTGGTCATACACAAAGAAATAAAAGACAGTAAAATAAATAGTTGATTATGCACAATTGTTTAACACACACAATCTTTCAAACAACTTATTTGAAACAAAATAAATAAATAAAAATTCTTGTTGCCCATGCTCAAATAAATGCCTCCCTTGAATGCTTTGGCTTCACGATCCATCATGGATAATTTAATAACCATTTATTTTCAAATTCTTTTATCTATGATTTGTATAAGAAGCTCTGCTCATGTAAATACCCAATCCATAAAATTCAATAAAATTTATATGTATATATTTTACGATTTTTTTAATATATAGGCAATTGCTTGTGCTGTACAGTTTGATGACCAACATGTTGGTATATATGCTGGTGATGCCGATACATACGAGGATTTTGGTGAAGTTATGACACCTCTTATTTTGGAGTATCATGGCTTGACTGGGGATTTTAGTCACACCTCAGATTTGGATGTGTCAAAGATCAAAGGAAATGTTAATCCAGATGCACCTGTTCATTCTACCAGGTGCTAAAGTAATTTGACTACATTTGATATATTTTTCTAACTACAATTGAAATAGATAACCAAGATGTTATATTCACGTGTTTTGCTTGTCTAAAAAGTTGTCTAAATATAAATAAAAACATATTAGCAGCCCATTTTCACTAAAAACTGGCATAAATATTTATTTCCTTTATGTTTTACCATTTAGGATTCGAGTGGGACGAAACATTGAAGGATTTGGTCTGTCACCTGGCATCACTCAAGAACAACGCCTGGGAGTAGAAAACTTGATGAAGAATGCTTTCCTCAAGCTAAAAGATGATTTATCAGGAAAATATTATCCATTAACTGGTATGGATGAAAAAGTTCGACAACAACTTGTTGATGATCACTTCTTGTTTATGACTGGTGATAAAAATCTACAGGTAATTTAGCTTTATTGCCAGAATATAATAGTCTAAAAAATTGATTGTGTAACCGAAAAAAAATACCCACTTTTTACCATCAACTTCTGTTTTGAAGCTGTCTTCAATTTTTTTTGTTTGCAGATGCTTTGATCAAAATTGCTTTTGCACTCGTTTTTTTTTAATTTTTCTATCAATTCCCTCATTAAACTTTCAGGCATCTGGGATGGAGCGTGATTGGCCAGAAGGGCGTGGTATCTTTCATAACGACCAAAAAACATTTTTAGTTTGGGTGAATGAAGAAGATCAATTGAGAATCATTACCATGCAGAAAGGTGGAGATGTGAAAGGTGTCTTCGAACGTTTGACCAGGTAAGAAGTTGGTAATATATGTACGATCACGAACATACTTCAAGTTTCACATCTCCTAAAAACTATATTACCAATGTAAAGATCAACCTGTTGGTTTTCTGTTTAGGGGCATCGAAGCAGTTGGTACGTCCGTTAAAGGCGAGTCAGGAAAAAGTTTTTCTTTGCATAAGAAATACGGTTTCATACATTCGTGTCCAAGTAACCTTGGTACAGGTATGAGTATATCAATTCTTAAAAATTATTTTCATAAGCTGTTCATCTCGACGAAACTTTGATAAAAATAATCCGTACACTTAACTTCAGGTATGCGAGCATCTGTACATATTGACTTACCTGGATGGACAAAAGAAGGTTTACCAGCTTTGAAAGCACGTTGTGAACAACTTTCACTTCAACCACGTGGTACAAGAGGAGAATCAGGTGGACAGACAGGTATGTCACGTGACTTTGTATTGTTTTGTTTGATGTTACTTTTTTTTATTATGTGGACCCAAATGTTTGCGGAAGAAACTTTAGCGGTTCAGCTTTAGTGCAAAATGTTTGCATTTTGCGGTTATACAAATGTTCCGCAAATAACAAATGTTTTTTAGTTCCGACTATTTTTGATAAATTTTGTGTTTTAGAAGCGAAAGTCTCTGAGATCATTTCTAATTGAAACATTTCGCGGGAAAAAACAAGTATTTAATTGACGCGTTTCTTTGTAGGTGTGACGTACGACATCTCTAATAAACATCGTCTTGGTTATTCCGAAGTACAACTTGTACAAACTATGATTGATGGAGTTAATGCGCTGTACAAGGAGGATGTAGACCTTCAAGCTAAACACGGATTGAAAGCATAAACTAACCGACATTAATATTTGTTCAGTTACTGTTGTACTTTGCAAGAATATGCATTTGTAAAATAAAAAAAAAATGTATAAAATCTAGTTTTTGATTTCCGCCAGCGAAGGCGGAATCTTTAAAATCGCCTGAAGGTATAGATAGAGAGATAGAGAGACAGAGAGACAGAGAGATAGATAGAGACAGCGCAGCTAAGCTGGACGCCCGAAACTTATCCAGGCTAAAGCCTATATCCTCGTTTTGACAGATTTTTTTCTGAGAACGAGGCTAAAATGAGTTTTAAGCCAATAAGAATCCTAACAGTGCAACAAATTGTTTTATTATCCAATGAACAATACTTTATTTTAAAGTTTAAATGCTATCGAAAGTTAAAGCTCGTGCAGTGTAGCATAATGAAGATCGTCTTATAATGGGCCATCTTTGATGTTATTAACGTTTCCCTTAAATAATTACGTCATTTCCTTCTGTACAGTTTTACAAGCACGTAGACTAAAGCTATATTCAGCAGAACTAATTAATTATTCATGAATTTTAATTTAAAGAGGAATTGTTGAGGCTGAATATTTTTGGTGAAAGATAATGTATTATAGCTATAAAATCGTGACAAGTGTGTTATAAAAGAAAAAATGAGAATATGTAGTCTGAAAATAACCTTTCGTAACTGATTATGTAAAAAAAAAGTTGCTGCCACCTTTAAAGATATTTGCTAAGTTGTTTTTCAGAGAAAAAGAGAAAATAGATAAATTTTCAGCCTTGCCGTTGTTCTTATTTTGTTTTTATTGTTCATCAATTTTCAGGTTTATTATTTTTCTTTTAAAATTGTTCTTATAGAGAAATGAAGTTTATGTAAGTTAAGTTAGCTATGATTTACATTTACAATAATAATCAAAAATTTAATTTTAAAATTTTAGAATATTCAATGATTTTGTTCCTCCATATTACTCAGTCCTCTTCAAAGTTCAGTACTTTTTCAGATTATTGCTACTGGCGGAAATCTTTAAGCCGCAGGGCTTCTTGTCTTTTATCTGGTATCAGGATTTGCTATCTTCTTGATTTCATGAACTATTTTTTGTTTTTTATTTGCTTCGCTTCTCGCAATTCCCTAGGAATGCAGGAGCCATTTTGACTAGATTTCTAAATATGTTATAACATTAAATATATACAAAAAATTAACTACATATCAACAAATCGTACCATTTTGAATTTGCGCGCGTGGTAATTCCTTTGTGAACTTCAGATTTGTACGCATCGATTTTTCGCGCATTTTTACGATTTTAATTTCGACAACAACGTAGAGGTTTGAAAAAGAAA
Organism: Hydractinia echinata; assembly: GCA_030067915.1. Classification (NCBI taxonomy): domain Eukaryota; kingdom Metazoa; phylum Cnidaria; class Hydrozoa; order Anthoathecata; family Hydractiniidae; genus Hydractinia; species Hydractinia echinata. The sequence continues at coordinate 1,101,841 of JASGCC010000097.1, read as the reverse complement.
TAAAAGTGCCCAATAAGGGACACAATTTTTTATAGCAAGTGTCCGAGGGGGGAGACAGGAAGGGCTAAATATTGTGGTGTAATGGAAAAATTGGAGAGAAACTTTTTCTGGTTTCAGGCAGGTTTAAATTCGTGTACCTTTCAAAAAGAAAGACACGCATCGAAAAGTCGGAGAAATGAAAGCAAATTCATTCTCAACATTGAATACAACTTTGAAATTATTGAAAACATGTGAAATTCATGTTTTTCAATAATTGATTGTAGTTGGAAGTGTTCTAGGCATTTTTTTAACTTATTGAACTATAAAAATATAGAAAATAAAATCGTTAGTCGGTTATTGAGTCCACCGCAACGTTTGATACATAATGTGTGAGAAAATCCTTTTTGTTTACGGTTGTGATGGTAACAACAGAAAAAGTATTTTCCCATAAACACATATTTTGCGAACTTTTTGCTTAGGCAGATCTGACTAATAGGTGCTAAGTAAGATATTTTATAGAATTTCTTTTTCTAGACTTGTCTCGGTTGGATATTAAACATTAAAAAATGGAAGAGTTTGCTATGATTGAATTTTATCAAGTATCATTCTTTGTGTACGTATATATAACTCTTTTGGTTAGTAGTTTGATTTATTCATCCCTTTTATGTCAAGGTAACAACCTAACCTAATGTAAAAAAAGTCTGAGAAAATCTTGAGAGGAAGTCAGGTTTGAGCTTAGAGAACTTGGAAAGTGTTGCATACCGTAAATCCTAATATTATCGCCCTCTTCTTTTAAACGCCTCCCTCTAATTAACGCCCCCTTTACTCAAAATTATTTTATAAACGCCTCCCTATTTTATCCCTCTTTTTAACGCTCCCCCTAATAAACGCCCCACTCAAAATTTGGAAAATTAAATAAACGCCCTATTTACGGTAGTCTGAAAAACTTAAAAATGATTTGAGTGCGTGGTATCTAGTTGCATATATAGATTTTTTGATACTAGTAAAAAAATGGTATTATAATTTGGATAATGCTTTAGACAAGAACTTAGAAAAAAAGGTTGTTCAAGTTGTTTTGTTATGAAATAAAGATAAGAATAATCTTCTAAACGTGGCTCAAATTGTTTGTTTCTTTTTGCTACCACTCAACTTTAAAAGTCAAAGGTAAAATCTGTAACAGGCGATGAATGGTAATTTTATTACGATTAAAACATGTTTATTTTAATAGCTACCAAGCTCAAAGTACCTCTGGTAACGGTATTTCAAAAAGATTCTATGTTAAAAGGTTTAGAAGAAATCAATTTATAGGCTTAAAAAATCAACTGACTTTTAACGTTCATCATTGGGAGTGGCTTCGAAAAATTAGGTAAAATATAAAAAACCTGTTGGATATTTAAGTGGTTTACTTTTATGATCCTAAGGGTGGTAATTACTGATTTTCTCTTTTTTCCTGAAAAACAAAAACAAGAAAATATGGGGGAAATATATTTCAAGGAGAAGTTTTCTGAAAAATCAGTTCTTGCGTCTTCACGAAACTTTACTTGATCACAAAAATTTGAAATGTATTGTAAAAAAAAAGAAAACCGCGAAATAAGAACATACAAAATGAGAACAACTTCAAGCTGGGATTTACTTTGACCTGCTTCAACGTTCATCACAAACGCTACTGTTATACAACACGTAAAGTTTGAAATCTATCTAAATCAATATTTTTGTTTTTTATTTGTTCTAACAATGCGCCTCAATTACAAATATATCTCTAAGGAGCAGATGAGATTTTATAAACAAAAAGTTTGAACACGCAAACTGATTTTTGAACAAAACAAAAGATTAAACAAGGGTTAGTTGGATATCAAAGTGTAGATAGGTAAATGTGTTTAAAATTATTAATTGCGAGCACAACGGAATCATTGCAAGGTATATATGCAAACCAAATTTTAAAATTTGTAATTATTTGTATTACTTTTGTCACGCTTGTTTATAAGACGCCAAGGTATAAATTTAAAAACAAAACATTGAAGGATATATTAATTTGTCTAAGCAACTTGTTTTTCTTATGTATATTAACCAAACCTCGCAACCAGTCTTGAAAACTAGGAGTCCGGATCGAGTTTTTTATGTAAGCCAATTATTATGCCAAAAATATATTGCATATAAACTCGAAATAGAATATGAATGATTTCATTGGATAATGCTTGATTCGAACGTGGCACTCCATCTTGGCTATGAATAAATAATTTCTGTTAATATTTCCAAGTGTAAAGTAACTAATTGACTCTGAATAATATACGAACTATTTTTAATTGAGAGTTTAAATTAATAAAAAGAAGGAGGACCCTTGGGAAAAAAATTAATTACTTTCGATCATTCATCTCCAGAGAGGAGAGGTAATACAAGATTTGATATGAAGACTTTAATTATTGTCTTGTTTATTCAGCTTATTGTTCTAATTTTTGATATATTCCAGATGAAAATATAGACACGGGTTGCTACGCAACTAAAATAAACACAGTGAATAAATATAGTTTAGTGTCTAATATGTGAACAGTAAGGTTGATAAAGTTTTCTTATAAGAAAAAAGTTTTGGAATTGAAACTGGATTCTTGTTTTTATTATTATGTCGTAGTGGGAATGTAGTTTGTTGACGCGCTTTAAAGAAGATTATTTTCTGTGCAGCGAATTTCTGTGTAGCGAATTTTGCGCAGCGGATTTTGTGCGGAAAGAACATTAAGCTTCTTTCAAATTGTTTTACTTTGATGGTGTGTGAGTGAATGTATGGGAAAAAGATGGTTGAATTTTTAACTAACTTTATTTTATAGACCCAAGGAAGGGTAAAACATATATTTTCTTCTTTTATCACTTGGTGTGTTTTGACATGACATCAAACTTTTTGCGCCGGGCCCTCGTTGTCGCTAATTTTTAAAACATCACAATTCAAATTGTTAAATTTTTAGGTTTTTGCCTGCAAATAATAATTCTCTGTTGCAACACAATTAACGGCATAAGCATGGCCAGTTTTGTGTTGGTACAACCTCGTCCCCAGGGTCTTGTGGTCACTCAGCCGTTATTACGGAGTGGCCAACAATGCCGCTATCAACTTCATCAACAAGGCAAAATGCCCTGGGAACGAGGTTGTTGTTGGTATACTTGATAAAATTCGACAAAAGTACTAAGTCAATAAAATTCTCATTCTCACTGGTAAATATTGGTTAGTAGTAACCTGTCTTCTCATTCTCACTGGTAAATATTGGTTAGTAGTAATCTGTCTTCTCATTCTCACTGGTAAATATTGGTTAGTAGTAATCTGTCTGGTCTTCGTCAGATGTATTTCAATACACAAAGTTTGTTTAGAAATGTAGGGTGAAATTTTACTCTTCTAGTAACCTTCAGTCTTATAACGCAATTTCTTTTGGAAAAATTGTCTGTAGACAGTCAAGATAACACTGTAAAATTTGTGTTTAGATTTACTAAGCATTCTGGGTAATAGTGTTACCACGTTTTAATATAAATGTTCAATTTTTTAGAACAATAACTTTATAAAAATATGTCAGACGAAGAAACACAGCTATTTCCAGATATACAATCAAAAGAAAGTCTCGTTTACAAGCATGTTACTCAAGAGAAATGGGAAAAACTTTGTAATCACAAAACAGAAACATGTGGTTTTACGCTTGCTCAGGTAAGAATGCTCAGCTACCTATTTCACTAATTTCACATCACGGCTTTGTTCAGAAAATATATCGTACTTAAGCCACTTTGTGTATGTACTGTGATTGGCTACAGAAAATGAAGCAAAATATTCCGAAATCAAACAACAATCTCTAATTAAGCTAGTAACTCTCATCCCCAGACCTCTTTCCATATGGTTAGGTCAGTGTAATGTTTCCTGGTTGGTAAAATAACGACTTTCTGATTATATGGGAGAGATTACGGAGAATACATTTCAGCGCTTGTTGCGCTCCTGGATGTAATTTTTAACTTGGAGAAGTCGCTTAAAAGACGCATACTTAGAAGTAAAAGATCTGCAAAAAACTGTATATAATCGTAACACTGCTGCCATTTCTCCTGCATTGATATGCATTACTACAAAAGGGTTAAGAATTGTAAATCGTCCTATAATCCGGTTTATTTAGTAAATAATCTATGTCACTTGATTTTGTTCATAATGTTGCATTTATTGATATCTTTGTTCACAGCTACAAAATGTTACGGTCAGCGTTTTTCATATTGTAGGCGATAGCATGTGCCGTAAAATTTGACGATCAACATGTCGGAGTTTACGCAGGTGACGCCGACACGTACCACGATTTTGCCGACGTAATGAAGCCTATTATATTGGAATATCATGGATTATCAGAAGATTTTACTCACACATCTGATTTGGATCCTTCGAAAGTAAACAGTAACATTGATCCAAAAGCACCGGTTCACTCCACAAGGTAGCAATCTTTTCGCCATGTTTTTTTCTATCCAAAATGTATTGTGATTATCTTTCTTTAATGAGGGAAATGTTCTCAATCGAAAATATTTCTTTAGGATTCGAGTGGGACGAAACATTGAAGGATTTGGTCTGTCACCTGGTATTACTCAAGAACAACGCCTGGGAGTGGAAAACTTGATGAAAAATGCTTTTCAAAAGTTAAAAGATGATTTATCAGGAGAATATTATCCGTTACTTGGAATGGACAAAAACGTCCGTAAAGAGCTTGTTGAGGACCATTTTCTGTTCATGTCTGGTGATAAAAATCTAAAGGTTGGTTAGTGACTTCGATGCTTTGACTGGTCTTAGTGAAGTGATAAAAAAAATGTTCACAAATGCTACTCAATATTACTGACATATTTAATGACTCGCATCATTTCTGAAGTCACGTTAAACTCACAGATATATGATGTGCTCGAGTACATTCTCATTTCCTAAGTCTGCAACCCATTGACACCATCTCTGTGTCCTTACATTACTATTATACACAACGAACTAATATGAGATTTTCATGCAGCGATAATACTTACTGACTAAATTAATCGCTTAGGGAGAGGCTAAGGTCATATAGAAAATTGTTCTCTATATGGCCTTAGCCGTATTGTAAAGAGAGACATCACGTGTTTTTTTATTTTTAAAATAGACATCTGGGATGGAGCGTGACTGGCCAGAAGGACGTGGTATCTTTCATAACGACCAAAAAACATTTTTAGTTTGGGTGAATGAAGAAGATCAATTGAGAATCATTTCCATGCAGAAAGGTGGAGATGTGAAAGGTGTCTTTGAGCGTTTGACCAGGTAAGATTTTAGAAATTTCTATTTTGTTTTTATCGTCAACTACTTCATTTTTAGCTTTGTTCTTTAATTTTTTAGGGGAATTTTAGCCGTCGGAGATTCAGTATTTGAAGAATCTGAGAAAAGGTTTATGCTTGATCCAAAATATGGATTTTTACATTCATGCCCAACTAACCTTGGAACAGGTAATCATTAAAAAGGTTCCACTAACTATGCCACTCTATGTTTCATCCTTTGTAATACAACTTTAATGACTATTTCCTTATGTTCGTATCAGTCAACCGCTCGAGCATTATTTTTTCGTGAAAAATGGCAAAAGTGTAATCTCCCTTCCATTAAATCAAATAACATGTGCTGGTGTATGTAAATATTGTAATGAAACTTTAAGTACTAACAAATATTTCGTTGTTTTCTTTATACCTACATATGTGCAATATCAACATAGGTATGCGAGCATCTGTACATATTGATTTACCTGGATGGACAGAAGAAGGTTTACCAGCTTTAAAAACACGTTGTGAGGAACTTTCACTTCAACCACGTGGTACAAAAGGAGAATCAGGTGGACAGACAGGTATGTCACGTGACTTTGTATTGTTTTGTTTGATATTGAATTTTTCACTTGAACGTATTTAATTGACGCGCGTTTTTTTGTAGGTGTGACGTACGACATCTCTAATAAACATCGTCTTGGTTATTCCGAAGTGCAACTTGTACAAACTATGATTGATGGAGTTAATGCACTCTATAAAGAAGATCTGGAACTACAAGAAAAGTATGGGATAAAGGTGAATTCAAGAATTATTGCTTTTTAGTAAAAGCTTAATGACGATGTAATACATCGTGTCCGTGATGCTTAATAACATATATTTAAAAAAATAGCACATTAATTTCTCATACCAGTATACTTGTTTCATGATGCTAGTCAAAACCTTTAATACTTGTATTGTGGTCTTTGTTCTGTTCTGCAGTCAGTGTTTTGGTGTGTCAATATAAGATGAGAGTGACCAATTCAAACATCAGTAAAAATTAGTTACGAACTTACTCAAGATGAACTTCATAGAAATTTTTTAATTTTCTACATGTTTAAAGATGTTTGAACAATTCTCCATGCAGTTGTGAAAGAAACGAGAAAAATGTAGTGGGATAAAATAACATGGTAGATTGCGACTTTGAGCATTTCAAATTGAAGCTAATTTCATGATTTTCCCATCAAAATATCGAATGATTATTCTTTTGTTTTATTTACAAATCTATAAGCTGCCTTCCTGCTGAAAACTATAGCAGATAATAACAATAGATAGTTAAATTGTTTGCCTGCACCTGCACGATTTTTACTTTATAAGGCTTGAAGTCGTGGTTGTGGAGAGTAGTAAATCTTTTTTTCCCTTTCGGCCGAATGGAGTTATATGTATGTATCTGCTCAATGTCGAAGATTCAACTGTGAGAAAATTAAGTTAGTGAAGGTTTTATATAAAGTAAAGTTTGTCTTCAGGTTGAACGTTCGAGTAATTCTGAAGAATGCAATGACTTCCCAGAAATAAAATCAAAAGACAGTCTAGTGACGAAATATGTGACTAAAGAGAAATGGGAAAAACTCTGTAATCACAAAACAGAAACTTGTGGTTTTACACTTGGAAAGGTGAATTTATTCTGTTTTAATTTTATGAATTTCTAAAGTGCAAGGTAGTCAATTTAGCAACGAAATGAAACCACAATAAAATACATTAAAAATATGCATATTCCAATTGTACAGACCCAATGTCATACTGTCCAAACACGTCGATGTATAGTCAGTTTTAAAAATTCAATTGGTGTTATGAGTATCGGTAATAACATGTTTTTCAATACTTCGTACAGGCAATTGCATGTGCAGTACAATTTGACGACCAACATGTCGGCGTTTATGCTGGTGATGCCGACACATATCACGACTTTGCTGATGTTATGACACCGATTATCTTAGATTATCACGGCTTGACGGAAGATTTCAGTCATACCTCAGATTTGGATGTCTCGAAACTACAAGGCAACGTAAATACAGAGGCACCAGTGCATTCGACAAGGTAAAATTAAAGTTCTCCCTGGAAAATGTTATTTCGAATGAGCACGGTAATTGATTGAAATTGGCAGATAGCTACATAGGTTTTCGTGATTAGTCTGTGCAGACTTTTTTATCTATGAAACTTTATGAAGTTTGCTGATAAGTAACCTTGAATGGGTAAATAATAAAGAAACACAAATTGTTTCCGAGACACATATTCTAAGACTGGACAAATAAGCTTTTTTCAAGGTTATGTAAGTTTCATATGAAAAGTGTGATTAAAACTTTGATTTCTGTTGGCGCAATGCCCAACTGAGCAATCAAACAAGTGAATTTGTACTTCTCCAAAAAAATCAACGAGCAGTAACAACATATAAACAACAGTTTTGACACTGCATAAAAGAAACCTAATTTTATGTCTGCAATCGTGGATGAAATGTAATGAAACACCTTAAAAAATATTGAAAGTTTGGTGAATACTGCCCACATGCAGTACAAATTATTCCGATTAAAGCGACACATTTCAGGTAACTCGAAACAACATTGTGAAGTGGGGGAAAGGGGATTTTTGATTAATTCGTGATTCATTTGTGATTCATTAATTTTGTCCACGATTGTAGTTCGACGTAATAAGATCAGTTGATTGATTTTACATTGTCAAAGAATTCTTTGCAGACACCTTCCTGTTTTTGACACTATGATGATGTCTGAACAAAGGGTGATGCAAAAAATGTAAAACTGGAGTAATTTGATTTACTTTTTTAATTTTGTCTATTATTTTAAATTAGGATTCGAGTGGGACGAAACATTGAAGGATTTGGCCTGTCACCTGGTATCACTCAAGAACAACGCCTGGGAGTAGAAAACTTGATGAAGAATGCTTTTCAAAAGTTACAAGAAGATTTATCAGGACAGTATTATCCCTTAACTGGTATGGATGAAAAAGTTCGACAACAACTTGTTGATGATCACTTCTTGTTTATGACTGGTGATAAAAATCTACAGGTAATATTTTGCCGCAAAAAATGCGTGTCGTAAGGCGTCACTCTTCTTCTTCTTAATTAAAGAATTACATGATCGTTAAGTAACCTATTAATTGTAGGCATCTGGGATGGAGCGTGATTGGCCAGAAGGACGTGGTATCTTTCATAACGACGAAAAAACATTTTTAGTTTGGGTGAATGAAGAAGATCAATTAAGAATCATTTCCATGCAGAAAGGTGGAGATGTGAAAGGTGTCTTCGAGCGTTTGACCAGGTAAATAAAATAAATAAAATATTTTAAGTTTTTTTCAAACTTAAAATCTCCATTTTTTGTTTGCTTCGATTAAAGGGCCTTTTTTAAATCTCTATCTTTTCACCTGAAACTTTGAATACTCTTCTGAATTTCGTCTCTAATAAACGCCCCTCCTGAAAGTTATTTGAATCGTTTTTCAGAGTTTGATACAATCAATACCTTTTAATATTTTTTTATATCAATTATCATCTTTTTTATTTCAGGGGTATCTCAGCAGTCGGTGGTTCAGTTCTCGCTGAGTCAGACAAGAATTTTATGCTAGATCCAAAATATGGATTTTTACATTCATGTCCAACTAACCTTGGTACAGGTATGATACTGTTGCTATAGTTATTATTTGTTACTGGATTTACGTATAGTATCGTATCGTATAGAACTATCCGTCTAATATCTTTACAGGTATGCGAGCATCTGTACATATTGATTTACCTGGATGGACAAAAGAAGGTTTACCAGCTTTAAAAACACGTTGTGAAGAACTTTCACTTCAACCACGTGGTACAAAAGGAGAATCAGGTGGACAGACAGGTAAGTCACGTGACTTTGTATTTGTTTTGTTTCACTTAATCGACCTTGTTTTTAACTGACGCGTTTCTTCGTAGGTGTGACGTACGACATCTCTAATAAACATCGTCTTGGTTATTCCGAAGTGCAACTCGTACAAACTATGATTGATGGAGTTAATACGCTTTACAAAGAAGATCTGGAACTACAAGAAAAGCATGGAACAAAGGTGGGTTCAAATCGCAGTAGTACAAATTACTTTGTTATATTATCCATATCAGCTCATTACCTCGTAACTGGTGCTTTTTTTGCAGCAAGGAATTGTGTTGAAATTTTCAAGTTTGTGAGACAAGTTCAAAAATTTAAATTTAGAATAAGGAAGAAAAGCCTGATGACAAACAGCCTGAAACTCCACCACAAGATAACAAACAGTCTGAATCTTCCCCACAAGATGGTGGGTCTTCCACAGGCTCTCCAAAACAATCACCTCAAAAGAACACCAAGGAGAAGAGCTCTACATGTAACATTATATAAAGAAACTTTATCTTTTCGACATAAATAAAAGGCCAGCATTCGATAAAAGAAACGGAACACCTGTAGCTTTAATACCAGAAACGACGCCGCAGTTTCACCCGATTCAGGATTACGAAACAGTGGAAATGATCGATAATACATAGTGCATTATTCCGGTCGTTCATTCTTCAGTGGGAACACAGCGCTTCCTGCTATTAGTCAGAGGGAGTATGGTACACTATGGTTCGTGTGGAACGACTTATTAAAAGCAATTTTTCTTGAAATGTTTGTTGGGTCTAGGAGTTACCAGAATAGAATGTGAAATATAGTCCTCAAGTGTTGCACGAAAAATACACATTTACGAAATAGAGATTTAAAGAAAGCTAATAAGCATACCTCCTGGATTTCTATACTCCCATGTCTCACATTGGTTTTTGATCCTTACTGTTTTGACTTTTCTTGATAATCTTAACCAGACCCTATTATTCGAGTCATGTTCCAAACATTTTTCACTTTTTTACTTGACTGGGCGATTAACGACATCACAACATAGGAACAACACCAATTTTTGTAAAAATGAGCAGCATAGTTTTTTTCATCTAGACCAACCCCGAATCCGATTCTTTTAAAAAACTGCTTGTAACAAGTCGTTTCACGACGATTTTGATCCTGGAAATGAGTAAATATTAAATTTTTATAAAAAAGTTGGTCTTGTAAATTATTTTCACAGTTTGGATGTAATTTATCAGTAGTGCTAGGTGCTTTTGTTTTGTTTATTTCAACCCAGTCAAAACCATATTATTTTGTATAAATTTCGACACTATCTTCAATATTTTAGTCTAAGTTACTAATTTACTGAAAGACTAAACGCTAACCCCACCCTCGTCCCCAGGGCATCTTGTATCTTTTCTGACGGCGTCCCGGTGTCAGAAAAGATACAAGATGCCCTGGAGCTAGTATAGGGAGGGCGTATACCCAGACCTTTCCAAAAAACACGGTCAAACTCTCATAAAAAATAACATACAGAATTCGACTTGTGACGTCACAGATTTTCATCACGCGTCATCACGCGTCATTTCCACAAAATCCGCTGACAATCTGCTAAAAATCAGCAAAAAACCAACGCATGCGCAAAACCTTCAACAACATCTGACAAAACCGAAAGTACTATCATGCTCGGCAATCTTCGGACGTTGTTAAATCTGTATATGAGAAAGGGATGAGTTGGTTCAAGAATGCAATCAGCAAACTATATAGCACCGTGTCGGCACCAGTGGCAGCAACTCGCGACGCTCTTGTCGATCGACTACAGAGTGTGCGGGATACCGTTGCCTTCTATTACAACAAGGCAAAGGAACAAATTTCGAGAGGTACAACGCTTCACGACGAGGTCGAACAGGAAGCAGAGGAAGACTACTTCGACACAGAGGATATACAAGACAACTACACAGGTATTGAAGACATTAAACATATGTTTCCACGAAAAATAAGGAAACCCGAGGTATTGAAGACATTAAACATATGTTTCCACGAAAAAATAAGGAAACCCGAGGTATTGAAGATATCCAATATTTGACGAACACGACATGAATCTGTTGAAAGATGGAAATATAACCAAAACATGGCGGTTCAACAAGCATTTGAACCAACCTCTAAAGGACGCTATTATGCAAAAAATTGCATCACACGTGGACATGCGCGTTAGGGTCGTGTATAGTTTCAGCTGCGATATTTACCAAGGTGGGGGTGGTGTGTCTGAATATCACAAAACTAAGAGCTCCAGGTCAATATCAAGTATAGCGGAAATCGAAGCGTTCATTGAAGAATGCGAGATGAAGCGCCTCGATTTGGAGGATGGCGAGTTTTGGACTAGGGCTTATTTACCACCTGTTAGGACCACCGAGACCCCAGGAGCATATGAGGGGAAAATCGTCTTTGATCACGTACAGATTAAGGTGATAAGCACGCGTGAACCTCTTCTGGGATGCGGCCCTCTCCCGGATTGGTTGCGAAACATGAGGTGCATCTACGCTATGGATGGTGAAGAGGCCAGAAAGGACAACTTATGCTTTTGGAGATGCCTAGCTGTAAGAGATAGAGAGTTTCTAACAAGGCCAGCTCTCACCTTGGCTCGAGATTACTACAAGGACCCTAAGCTAAAACGTAAGGACGTGCGCCCCACAAGGCTGGTGGATCTTGAGGGAGTTGCCAAACAATTTAGGATCAACATCAGAGTCTTTGAGCCCAAGACAAACTCTGAGAAGGCACCATGGCGACTCGTCTATGGGCAAAAGCAGTAGGTTTAGACACTATCAATCTTGGTATGCTGGATGGGCACTGTTTCTACATCAACGATTTAGACAGGCTGACCCAGCAATGGGAATGCGAGGTATGCGGATACGTTTTTAACGGGGCCTTGAATCTCACACGGCATAAGAAGATCGCATGCGAGGGTGTCAAGACGACAATCATTTGCAAGGGCGGGAAGGTGAAACGTATGCCGAGCAAGGCGGAGAAGGTCTTTTACGATGAAAGTTTCAGCTACGATGCATCTCGATGGATCGAATACATGTCAAAGCAAACTGGAAGACATATTCATAACGCACTCTGTGGGCACGGTGGTGAACGGGTTATCCGCGAGGGTAAAAATGAGTGGAAAGTTGATGGCTACGAGCCTATCACAAATACCGTCTATGAATACAACGGTTGTAAATGGCACGGATGTCCATGTCGGCCCGAGAGAACCAACGCGGACAAGAATCGTTACGGTGCAACCCTTTCTAAGGAAAATATAATACACGAACAGGGTTACAACCTCGTCATAGCCTGGGAATGTGAAAAACCACCCAAAATCAAGAGGTACTTTACGAAGGAATTTAGGCCCTATCCCCACTATATAGTGTTTGATTTTGAAGCCCTCCTACACACATTAAATTACCAGCAAACCCCCGATCTCACATATCTTTCAAAACATATCCCTGTAAGCGTGGCTATTGCCGATAGCTTTAATAACCACCCGACGTTCCTTGATAACAACGATCCCAAGGTCTTAGTTAAACAGTTTGTGGAGCAGCTGGAAAAGAGGCATGCCATCATCGTGAAGGAAGTCGAGAGAATTTACCCCAAGCCTGACGATTTCGACATGCTATCCACAAAGAACCAGGATACGTGGAACGAGTGGGTAAAACAAGTAGCTGTAATTGGTTTCAACAGCGGGAAATATGACATCAACCTGATCAAGCGGTATTTTGTCGAAGAAATCGCGCAAGGCGATAAGATCAGGGTAGCGAAAAAAGATAATAACTATATGTTTCTCACAACCCCTAGGTTTAAATTTCTCGACATTAAGAATTTCCTTGCTCGTGGCATGAGCTATGACAGTTGGTACAAGTCCCTGGAATGTAAGCTCCAAAAGCTTGTGTTTCCATACGAATGGTTAACGAGCCACGGCAAGTTGGACAATGTCGGCCCTGTCGCGCACGAGGACTTCTATAGCCGGCTAAGTGGGAAAAACACACTATCTCGTGAAGAGTACGAAACATTCCCCGCTGAGTTTTACAGGCGAGCCTGCGTCACCATGATGGGCTGGCTGCGCGAGTACAATCTAGCCGATGTGGAACCGTTTATCGAAGCTGTGGCCAAGACGAGGTTGCAGTATTACGACGACGAGATAGACATTTTGAAGGACGCGGTAAGTATCCCGGGTGTATCTCTCCGCTACGTCTTGAACCAGCCTCTACGACTGAACCCCAAGTTAGAGCTATACGCCCCGGGAGACCCCTGCAGGCACAAGGGCGAGGATTCTTGCTACAAGACAGGTTGTAAGAGATGTAAAGAGGTACAGAAAGCTTGTGAAAAATGTACGAGGAATGAGGCCTACGAGCTCTTGCGAACGGGGATGGTAGGTGGCCCCGCGATCGTCTTCTGTAGGTACCACGAAAGAGACGTGACGGGTATCAGATCTCACGTATACAAGGAACCCCACACTTGTAAGACCATACTAGGTTACGATGCAAACATGCTGTACCCGAGTACCCTAATACAGGACTTTCCTTGTGGGAAGGAACAGCTGATCATGGTGGCTACACCAACATCACCACATAACTTAGAGCTACTGACGCGAGGTGTGCTAGATGAATCGCTCTTTGGTTTTGCACAAGTGGATATTGAAGTACCTGAAAATCTGCGTGAAAAATTCAGCGAAATGGCTCCTCTATTTCTCGTCAAAGAGATAACTGACGATCAAATCCCAGAGCACATGCACGATTACTTGAAAATTACGGGTTGCAAACGTGTTCCAGGTACGCGTAAGCTTCTGGGGTTGCTAAAAGCTGAAAAAATCCTACTGTATACCCCTTACTGAAATGGTACCTTGACCATGGGCTAAAGGTGACTGCTTTTCACCAGTTCCTCAAGTACACTCGAGGTAAGCCCTTTGCATGGTTTCCGGAAGAGATTGCTAATGCGCGACGAGAAGCTGATCAAGACCCCGACAAGCGTATTGCGGGAGATACAGCAAAGTTGAAAGGCAACTCGTTCTATGGGAAGATGATTGAGGATTTGGCGAGATACGCAAATACTACGTTTACACGCAATGAAAAGGAGGTTGAGGCAGCCCTGCGAAGCCCATACCTTGAAGATCTCGAAGAGATTGGAGATGCGTATGAGCTTAGAAAGGGTAAACATCGATAGAGCCTACCAGTGTGGTATTGCAGTATATCAACTTGCCAAACTTCGCATGTTAGAATTTTACTATGATTTCCTCGATAAATATGTGGATCGTCGGGACTTTGAATTCATCTACATGGACACCGATAGTGCCTATTTTGCCATCTCTGGGGAAGAGTTACGGGATGTCGTTCGTCCCGTACTGCTTGACGCTTACGACGAGGATTTGAAAAACTGGCTCGTCACTGATAAGTACTCAAGTCGTGAGGGAGGGATATTCAAGCCAGAATTCATAGGGTTTCGGATGGTTGCCCTGACAGCCAAGTGCTACTTTGTAGAAGCTAAAAAGGGTACAAAATATTCTTGTAAAGGCATGTCGAAGAGACAAAATGCCTTGACCTGGTCAAGGTACATGAGTGCGCCGAGGGGTGGTCTAGACCTAGCCAAAAACGTAGGTTTTCGGGTGCACAACCAGGGTATGATTACTTATGAACAAAACAAGCTCGGTCTCTCTGCTTTTTACGACAAAAGAGTTGTACATGCTGATGGGATACATACCTCCCCACTTCAGTTTTAAAACTAAGGTCATCGATATATCTCCAAGTAGATTGTAGCCTAGCGTGGTTGAATAAATGGAATTGTTTCTTCTAGCCATCGCTGTAATTTTACCCTATGTCCTGATTGCGTTTTGTTTTTTGCGATACAAAACGCTATTAATAAAGATGACAGAGCTTGCACAAATGTTTGACCCCGCAGAATCTTTTGAACATATCGATAAACCTTTCGATAAACGCCAAGTTTTAAAAGAAGCTCTGCGCAAAGGCAAAGGGCATCTCTTGCCGAAAAAATGTACAGAAGGCTTTATCGACAAGGCCCCTGATGAGGCCATCGAGAAGGTACATACCGAGTACGTTCAACGGGACCTCAACGAAAAGGGAGAAAAGACGGCCAAGGCACTATGTACTCACGTGATCAACCTCTACGCAAACATGATTGGGAACTTTGTGGACATTGACAGCGTTGAGGATCTCCGAAAAGACATTGAAGAGGACCCCATCATCAGAGACGCTATGGCAGACCTCGGGGTCCTCGTGTACTGTACAATTGGCAGATGTTTGGCGCCTATCTTGGTGATGGGGCATGCAGCGAGACATATGTCCAAAAAGGATGGTGGAGCGGAGACTAACGAGAAAGATCCTTGAGGATCAGGGTCCACAGTAAAATTTATCTTAAGTTTTAGGACTTAAGATAAATGATTGAAGAACAGAGACAAGAAGAGAAAGTCATCACGAGACCAGTAAAGCATCCGGGAAGAGTTGCGCAGGGTCACAAGTTGGCGGCACTGATGAAGAAAAGAAAGGAAGAAATGAAACAACAAGAGGGTACCGTAGAATCTACAGTCAAAACCTCTTCTGGAACCAATTCCGTACAGTCAGTCTACATCTACGGTGTAGGTACGCTTGCCGTGCTCGCGATAGGAGTAGGCGTCTGGTGTAAATTTGGAAGCAAAAATGGTGGAGAACCTCACAAACTCGCCCCTGAGCCTCAACAGGGGCAACAGGGCAAAGCTCAGCCTCAAATTGATATTTTCAAGATGCATTAGATTTTCCAAAAAAAAAAGGTTTAATAAATGACAAGCAACAAAGTAACTCCCAAAGAGAAGGAAATTTTAGATATGGTGTATGAGACTGTCGTAGATCTCAGTTTTACCTTTGCCTATGCTCTTGCAGGTAAGAAATTCCTAGGAATCACGAGTCCCTCTGCCAAAATGGATACAAGTGACGCGTTAAAAATAACGGTCTTTTTTACAGCAGGCAGAGCTAGTCGCGAAATGGCTGTCTCCAAGGGGTGGATCCCGGCAAGTATCGTTCCGAAACAATAAATGATAGATATAGCCAGAATTGATATAGTGAGAATTGATAAGGAAATTAAAAAGACCCAACAGGACGAAAATTACCTGCGCCTCTATACCTTTTTTTCCCCACAATATTGTGCCTAGGTACATCGAGCCTTTGAAAACACCGATCAAGATGCCCTTTTTTAACCGTGGGCCCTGTCTCTCAGGAAAAGGCGCGACTCGTCGAGAGATACCGCAAGGTATTGCGATATCTAAAGGGTAAGCTATCGTTTGATCCTCTACCCCTCGTATACAAGACCACGTACTGCCCCACCTGTAAGGGGCATCTTGAGAACAACCATGGCGGCGCGTGGATTTGTGTCGATTGCCTATCGATATACCCTAAAATACAGAAAAAACAGGACGTTTAATAAAATAATGCTAGACGTTGTCAAGGAACCGCACACGGCTATCTTCAGTGGACCGACAAGTTGTGGGAAAACGCAACGTGTCCTGGACCTGCTTGAAAAAGAGTATAAAAAATACTATTACAACATAGTCATATTATGTCCGACTATACAATGGAATACCACCTACCTTGATAGAGCCTCACTGTGGAAAGATGATTACGTCTTTCTGATAGATCCTAAAGATCAGCTTTTCGAATGGATTCAACATTTCTCTATCTCTCTAGCAGGTGAAGAGACCCTGTTTATAGTCGACGACTGTATAGCTGATGAGAGCCTTGATAAGCGGAGACAATCCCTGCTTGAATTGGCTATTTCAGGTAGGCACAGGAAGCATAGCCTTTGGCTACTCACACAATCGTATACTGCTTTACCTAAAAATTTGAGAAGACGGAAGAAACAGCTTTTCCTCTGGTACCCCCATGAACGGTCCGATATGAAAATGATCGATGAAGAGACGAACATGATATCCGATTGGGAGGAAATTAAGACTGAATTGAAAAAGTCCAAGCATGCATGTCTGTATGTAAGATTGGAACACCCTAGAAGCTATAAAATTCTCGAGGTGAAAACCTCTGGCTGAACATGGGTATATTAAAATGTCGCAACTTAGCCTTTTCAACGCAATACCTGCCGGAGCCACTCTGTTCGATGAACAAAATCAACCTCTTTTTAAACGTGCTGATCTCGAGAGATTTTTATGTATTCCAAATGTTAGGCAGTATAGCCTTGATCACCATATGATAAAAGTAAGGGCGGAAATAGAGGGTATATCAGCTGTAGTCGGCGACTATACCCGATCAGGTATGCAAGGAGGAGGGAAAAATCCGCATGACGTCTTTGTCACGTTAGATGGTGCATTGGAGATAGTTGCCAAATCAAAAAAAACCAAGGCGGCACAGCTCACCAGATGGCTAGCTCGAAAAGGAGTGGAAAAATTGCAGGATGAAATTAAGGAGCAGCGTCAAGCCCTCGAGGAAAGGGATATGGCCCTGGCACTGCTAGGGGACGACCTAGACGACAGAGACAAACAACTCGTGGTGCTGGGGGACGAGCTTGAGGACAGAGTTGAACAACTTGCAATGCTCCGGGACGATCTCGAAGTACAGACCCAGCAAAATGCGAGGCTTCAAGAACGTGCCGTGCCACATGCTCAAGATCCTGGAAAAGATAACATGATCATGATCTATCGCAAGCATACCGCACGGGACGACGACGAGTATCATCATCTTCCCTATTACTGCGCGCGTGTTCAAAGACGTGTTCTTCCCAGCAAAAGGAGATGGATGCGAGACAACTACCCAAAATCCGAAAAGATTGTCGTCATTGATAATCCAAACGGTATACACGCTTTAAATAGGTTTGAAGAGGACGAGCATGTGGAGCGTTACCGGTGTCATTTTAGGCTTATCGACCTTACTGGAGACGACTTGTATGACTTGGGTGTGCCGGCACTAGAGGACTAGAGAGGTGCTAATTTTACTACCCACAGGAGTAGTAAAATTACCGCTTAGGGCACCACCCTACACTTTGGAAAAAGAGGTAGGTATTTTAGACCAGTTTGGCCCCATGCTAAAAGTCATTGAAATATCAAAATATGGAAAAATTCGTGCAACAACAACAAAATATGGAAAAATACGTACAACAAAGACAACTGAAAAATCTTTACAATATACACATACCCGTACTGCGATGCTGTATTGAGGCAGCGTCAGTGAGTGGTTATTGCCCTCAGTGTTTAGAAAATTTTAGGTTTAGAAATGGATTTTACTACGAAGGATTTGAGGACCCCGACGACGAAGAGCTTTTAAACAGGGTAGCCTCGGGAAAAAAAGCATGGGCAACATTTGCAAGACGCGAGATAGACGAGGATTTAGAGGCTGAAATTCAACGCCTAGGGCTGCATATCGTTAAAAAGGGTAGGAACAAGTATGGTATGATCTGTTACGAGGTTATCAGAGATAAGGAGTTGAAGCTATCGGATTTGGCTGACTTGACAAAAATCGGGGATATCCTCAACTTTCCTATAGAAGATAGACGATTGGTTGACATTGATCTTGACAGCGATCCCGATGTGATACAAGGTATCGTTTATGGGTACCCGTTCTATACCCTGCATCCTTTTTTGTACTTAAGAGATCCGAATAAAGATTTGGAGGATGAAGATCCAGATTTACTCGTGAAAATATATTACCAATCCTTAATATACTCGGGTGGTACCTGAATATCTTCAGGAATAAGCATCAATTCCTCCGCGACAAAACTACGATCAGGACCCTCTTTCAATTAGTACAAAACACGACTACCTGCTACAAAACGATCCAGCCTGTACAATCTCTTGCTCCAAAAAGCATCAGTTGCGCGTCTTTTCGCGTCACCATGTTCTTCCCCAGGCTGTAACAGATAGAGGTACAAACCGTCCTCAGGTAATGGCTTCTCTTCGGGGTATTGTTGCCCCTTTGCGAGTGGTACCTCTTCGAGTTTAATCGCCCTACTAGGTTTCATCTCAATCATGGCAGTCTTGGTATTGTTGAGACTTTTCACGATGGTGTATAGGTGTTTGACCCATGTACTACTAGTCTCCTCAGAGACCAACTCTTGCACATCTTGGGGCTTAAAGAGTCTTTCAGCGAGTACCTTGTTGTAACTCTCTACAAAAGCCGTAAACGTATGGTGGTACTTGGTAGTAGCCCGTTTAATCTCCACCCCCTTGCCTTCTAACAATTTCGTCACATTTGATTTAAATTCGCTACCATTATCACATTGAAAAATGGTAGGGTATCGTAAAGGTCCTGCCTTATAAATGTTCTTGATCATGTCAGCGACTTCGAGGTCTCGCTACCTTATACCTTGAGGCCACATCAATACCCGTGAGAATGTACTTGTAGGTGCTACCGTATAGTTTATCATGAGGCATGTACAAGAGATCCCACTGATGCATCTCGTTGGGTCTCGTAATGGTAAAATGGGGATAATCAATCTTTTTTGGACCCCGGATATGCCGGAGCCAGAGCAGTTGCCTGGACAGCCAGTGAGTGACTTTCTTTTTGGATAGGCCAGATTCTGAGGATAGCAATTTGATAGCTTTTCTTCCAGTCTAGAGATGTTCGGGAGTGTAGTACATATGGCGCAATTTCCCCGCCTCCTTCTCGGTGACAATATGTGCTTTTGACATGTTTATTATACATGTCAAAAACGTTTACAGATACATGTAGGCTACAAACCCCAAAAGAGTCAAGGAGCCAAGAACGAAGGTAAGTTCACCGTCCTGTTGTTTCTTTGAAGGTACGTAGAAATCAGACAATTTTGTTTTAGTCTCTTCCGCTGCGATGTAGTACTTGTACATGTCATCTTCGAGCTCCCAAAGGTTCTTCCCGGCCTGTATTTGCATTCCCCTTTGCTTATTGAACCAATCCATTTTTCTCTGTCGATCTTTTACCCATTGAACCTGGGCGGTTTGTACCTTCTAGATAGCTTCATCATGCCTCTTGCGCTCTGCTGCGCCATGCCCCAAAAGCTTGCTAAACAGGAAGTTGGTACCAGAAAAGGCCAATGCGTTAATCGCGGCACCTGCAACAAGAACACCGATAGTTGCCATTTATTTCAATACTCTACAGAATGAAATCTACCATCCAGGATGTTTAACTGGGCATCTTGGAGCAGGTACACATTTCAGCGTATATCCCCAGTTCCGTCGGCTTTCTTTGTCATGTGGAGCGTGATGCCGTCACTTAGGCGTTGTAGGGGTCTTCCAGATCCATGGATAGTATGGTCAGGAGAGGTTCGGAAATCAAAGAAGAACGCGTACCTTTCTGTTAGGAATTGCCCAATGATCACATTGGAATCGTGACTGCCGAAGAGGTTCACGATCTGTTCCAGATGATTCTTAGGCAACATGGCATGTGAGTAGAGTTCATTGGGTTCCCCCTCCACAGTGATGCTTATTTTTTCAATTTTGGGGTTGTAAAAGACCTCGTTAGCACCAGAGTAAGCCTTAGCTAGTGTAGGGTCTACGAAGAGTAGCAAAACACCCTTTAGACTCTTGGCAGGAGTGTCGATTTGAAGGTTGTAGCTGGTGTCGGTTTTTTTAAGGGTCACCACCTTACTACGAAGTATCCGTTCATAGGGTAACGCGAGACGACTATACCTTGACATCATGGCACTCGCGAGACCCTCGTGATTGACCTTGTCAAATTCCAAGGAAATGTTGGTGATTTTATAGGCGGCATCCGCTGCCTTGGCCTCTACCGCAGTAGATCCAGATCCCGAGGCGGCTATACCTCCGTCTTTGATAACGGCGCCGTACGACGCGAAATGGATGATAAACTGCAATCTGTCATACAGGCCAGGCTGGTAGAAGGGTAGGTCGTTCGTCAGTTCGAACATTTCCCCTAAGGGAATACAAAAGGTGTTACCATAGGCCGCGACGATTGCTTTTTCTTCGTCGGTGCCTACATGGTCAGTAGCCTTCACCTGCAGAGCCCTGATTGTGCCGTCATTGGGGTTTAACCCCTGAAGTATTAGGTTATTCTCTCTCTCATATTTTGGCAACCAGAGATCCCGGTAGACCGCCAGCGTGTTGTAGTCACTGATATTTTGCACCTCGTTACTGTTCAAGGTGATACGTAAGTCTCTCACCAATGCCTTACCAATGTTGCTGACGATCGTACGTTTTGTGATTGTACCTGTAAGTTCCAGGTCGAACAACAGTTTGATACTCCCCGAAAAAATGATATCGTTCTGCCCCATGTTGGGAATATCCACGTATAGGTCCTCATTCTGGTTGATCGTAGAGGGTACGTGGCTTACCTTGACGCGCTGCCTTCTTCCTTTGATAGCCAGCATCGTTTTCAGTTCTGCGTAGGGATTAAGTTTAGCTCCAAAGTTACTCATTTATTGGGGGGGATTTTGTTAAAATAAATGCCGACGAACCCAACGTATGAACACGATTTCACGACAGAGGAGGATCTTCCAGATGATAGACCTGAAGATACTCCGGCGTGGTCTCCAGCAACGCCAACCCGAGGAGAACAACAGGGTGTTCTCACCACGACAAGACAGAGGGAAGATATACTAAAATCAAAGGTCGACGATCTTTACGAACATCTTAGTAAGGATCAGAGGTTGGGAAAGCCATATGTGATACCTTACGATGATTTTAGGCTGGAAGGATATCGTCTTTTTTTCAAGGATGTAGATATTACGAAAGCTATCATGAAGGATGATAGGAGTCTTGGATTCAGAAGCGCTGGAGCAATAATAACGAATTTGAAGGCAAAAAACGTGCGAGCCCTGGGTTTTCCTGACTATACCACTACACCCAATAAAGGCAGTAAAGTAAGGGCTCAGAATCTCCTGCAAAAGTATGATCACATCGAGAAGAAGATCGAGGAGAAGGGTGATGATCTTGAAATGATGGAATTTGTCGGGAATGTTCTAGACGAGACGGAAATCCTTATCGAAGATACTTCGTTTGGTGGTGATGATGATGAAGGTATCACCGAACGTGAAAGAAGGGGGCTTAACCTCGAACTTCAGACAGTAAGATGTAATTTAAAGAACTTGAAAAGCAAGATGATTCTATACGGCAGCGAGATCAACAAGGCAGAAGCGAAGGTGAAAGAACTCGAGGCACGGAAGGCCGGGGCAACCGAGGGACAACAAGCTAACCTCGAGAGGGATATAGCAAAGATCAAGGAAAAGATAGAAAATCTGCAGGATAAAAAAAAGGCCGCACAAGAAGCACACGGACTGTTATCCTCGGGGATCCACAGCCAGCTAAAGGCCATCAAGAATACGCTGATGAAAATCGCCGGAGAAGACACATCACTGGTTGAAAAACTCAAGATCCTCTTCAAAGAGCAGGGTCTGACTATAGCGAGTATCGTCTCGGCTGTTGGTCTACTGATTTCCACCATCGTACTCGCAGTGACAGGGGGAGGTGCTGCGACAGGTGCAGGAGGAAGTACTGCCGGAAGGAGGTTTGTAGAGAAGCAGCTGGAAAGATTGGGAAAATTCCTAAAATACTTGGCAGGTAAAGCAGGTGCTGCACTACCTGGTATTATTGGCACCGTGCTCTCTTTCTTTCTCAGGGTAGCAGCAAAAATTGTTGAATATGCAGCCAAACATCTGTACATGGCAATCACTGCCGCCGTTGCTTTTGTTGTGGCCTATGTTGGAAAGAGAAAAGTCTAATGTGTTTCATCAAACATATTAGACCTATTTTTTAAGCCAGATATAGGCGATGATGAGGCCTACTCCTGCCGTGATCAATGCGGCCTTTGTGTCATCATGTTGTTCACCCTGTAGGGCTTCCCTCTGTTCAGGGGGTGGTTTGATAGTATGCTTTGGTGGTGATTTGATAGGGTGCCTAGGGGGTGATTTGCTAGTATGATTAGGAGGTGATTTGCTAGTATGTCTAGGAGATGCCGCATGTTTGATGGGCTACACAATAGGCTTCACAATAGGCTTGTTATTCACATCAACCTGGACCCCAACATTGACGTTGGCAGGTGCAATCAGGATATTGTTGTTATAACCATGAATTTTACCGATGCGCAGGTTCATATCAGAAGGCAACATGTACACGCTGGGCATAACGGCAAAATTAACCGGGGTTTTTGCATATTGAAGCACTTTTTGGAATGCTGTTATTTCTTTCCCTACATTCTCTTCCCGTCGCACGATACTTTCAAATTTTTGTATTAAAATTTGCCTGGCTGTGTAGTTGTCCGCACCAGAACCGAGTAGGGATGCCTTGGCCCCCGCCTGCGCTCCAAGCAACAAGAGCACGTAGACGCGAACACTTTCGCTTAGCTTTGTAAGTCCTTCCGACGTCAGACCCTGGCTTGTTGGCATGATAAACTTTGCGTAATCCCCATCAACTTGAGGCCACCACGAAACGTTTGTCAATGATGCGTTTACCGACTTAAATTTGTACAGACCGTTGGGCTCAGCACCGTATTCACGACATACCTGCGCAAATCCAGAGGTTGAGTAGGATTTTTGTACCGAGAGAAACCATCGTCATAAGGCATGGGTACCCTCATTCTTGCCAGGATACGACGCATGTGGTAGTATACGTGAAATTTGAAGATGGAGTTGACAATGGGTACGGAGCCCTTCATATGCTTGGTGGAGATACCTAAAGCTGTTGTTGCGCAATGTGTTGCAAAATTAACCTGGATGTTCCAGTAGTCCAAGGCTTGTCTCACCCATCCCACTATGACGGGGTCATTAAGGTAGGTTGTTGGAATTTGTTAAAGCATATTTGCTAAACTCGGGAAAGACCGCGGAAATGTGTGATTCTGTAGACACATACAAATCCTGGTGTTCCAGGTTTGTTATACCAAGGGACCATTCTCCTCTGTTTGACTTGTACTTTGCCTTAAGGTTGTACGAATACATGTTCATCCTTTCTTAGAAGAAAGGATGAAGCAACTGTACATTACCGACATCTCTAAACCCACAATGTTTGAGGATTACCTAGGGCAGGATACGAGAATTGCCTTAAAGTCCATCAGTATTCGACCCACGTGGCTGAACATTTTACACCGACAATGATTTTACCATCCGTAAGACAGGGCCTGATCAGAGGGTTACCCGAATTGAAATTATGAATGGATTGTACAAGATTGAGGATCTGGCAACTATCGTCAACAGTCAGGCACAGGACAAGATCAAGCTGTTTGTCTTGAAAAATGGACTCTGCAGGCTCTGTGTCAGTGAGGGGTACACGGTGGTGATTAACAGACCACTGCAAGAGCTCTTGGGGCTACCTGCTCCAGCTGGTGGTAAATATTACACAAACGGAGACTATGATGCCTTTACAAGACTGATGTTTACCAAAGACTGAAACTTTTTTGCCCTCAGTTGGACGAAAATGATGCCCTACTAGATGGTAAAAAGTCAAAAATTATTGCTTTACTATCCACAAAAGAGTTAAATGCCTGGGGGACATGCTGACCTGGAGTTTTGACACTCCGATATACCTTCCCCTGAAGGGTTTCTACGGATCGTCTCGAGTTTATGCTGACAGATGAATTTCATCACGACAAAAATGTTTCGTTCGCCGGAATTACAATGTGTTTGCTGATAGAATAAACGATGAATGATATAGCCAAGTTGTATCCGGATTTATCAAGTGCGTCTGAGGATGATACCATGCAGGATGAAAGTCAGAATTACAGACTCGTCAAGATAGGAGAGATTGAAAAGTATCTACCAAGTGAGATTAAAGAACGGGAGAGACTCTCAAAAAAGTTCAAGATACATGAGACCTGGGTGAGGTATTCTGACCATGGACTATTAGGTGTTAAAATCATCACATCAGGTGTCGGAATTGGGGCGTTAGCCTCAGGTCTGGGGGCACCACTCTGTATAGCGATGGGTGGAATAACGATCGCCCGTAGGTTTAGGAACAGGCAGGTCTACGGAACGCTTCAAAGAGGTTAGGTATTAAATCGAAGAAGCATGAAAATATAAGGCTGCTAGCAGAGTCTAAATTGAATTCCATCGTTGATCTAATATCAAAGTCTGTAGAAAATGGAGTCATCAGCGACTACGAGTTTAGCCTCATTATGCAAGAGAAGCAAAAGTATATGCTGCTAAAGGAACGCATACGACAACATTTTAAACGGCTTGTTGACTTCATCAATGAACGAGAGCGCGCTCAGCTAGTTGCAAAAGGTCGGGAGGAAGGCAGGCAGGACGTCTTAAAAAACTTCAATATGTACAGTATGCAAGCAGTACCTAGAATCTCCACCTGTTACAGGCGTTAGTATCTTTGTAACCCTTGTATAGGTTATAAAACCCTGTTTTTTTATAACAACCATTTATTCAGGCTTTTATACCTACATTCCACAACATGTACTTGTGGTAGTAGTTGCTACCTTGAACGTATATGGATGATATCGCCAGCACACCACTGAGTTTGCAAGGCTCGTTATAGGGTACCGGTTGACCATGAAAGTTAGTCGCGATTGCGTCCTTGTAGTATTTGAGCTTGGCGTTGATATAGCGATCTTTTTTGACTGGCTCCCTCGTCAATTTTTGAGATATCAACTCTTCGATCTTGTTCCAAATTTGACGATATTTTCCAATAAAATTAGGGTACTCTTCGAAATCAATACTCATCGCTGGTACTGCACTGGTATTGTATTGACTGACTCCATTGGACCAGACTTCAGGTGTCTTTATCCTCAGAGCTACTATGAGGTCCTGTGTATGATACCCCACGATATACCGTTGATCCTTGTCTTTGTTGGCAGGAATGGAATCTGATACTGTCAGATAATCCACGTTAATATCATTAATGTCAGTATAAGTACACGCAAAACTGTAGAAATTTCTGGGTTTGACAAATTCGTTCTCAAATTTCAGCATCCTTTATTGAATTTTTAACAACGTCGGAGGATTGCCTACGACGTTCCTCGCACATGCGCAACTACCCCCGTTATACGTGATGTACTCTTGGTAGCAGTACCAACACAGCATTTTGGCCTTTGTCATCAACCTTCGCCCGCAGGTACATCTATCGTACTCGTCAAGCACACATTCGCAATCAGTACATTTTTGTTCCATTTATCTTATCACCCCGAGGGGTTTTAAGATAACCTAGGAGCTCCACAACCTTTCGAGATCTTCCTTTTCATCCTCTGACCCTACCCGATGCCAGGAATTCCTTTTGCGTCAAGTCGCCCCCAAATCTGACGAGGCGTCTCCAGTCTGGGGCGGCCCTTCCTTTGTAGCACCTTTTCAACAACCACAGCGACATGTCGTACGCGCTGTCATACACCTTTCGCTCCTCCACGTAAGCCAAGCAGCACGCAATTCCACAAAAGTAGCCCTCGTACACGTACTCGCCGTGTTCGCCCCTATGAGCAGCCATGTTTTCTTTGACATGAAAAAAGCCAGATTTCGTCGTATGTTTTGTACTCACCTGCGGGAGGTTGTATCTCATGGGGCACCTGACGCCTTGTTTGTCGCACATTTCTACAGAGCACCAGTAACAGAGTACCATTTTAGTATACACATATATAGTCCGAAGATTGCCGAGCATGATAGCACTTTCGGTTTTGTCAGATGTTGTTGAAGGTTTTGCGCATGCGTTGGTTTTTTGCTGATTGTCAGCGGATTTTGTGGAAATGACGCGTGATGAACATCTGTGACGTCACAAGTCGAATTCTGTATGTTATTTTTTATGAGAGTTTGACCGTGTTTTTTAGAAAAGTCTGGGTATACGCCCTCCCGATACTAGCTCCTGGGACGAGGTTACGCTAACCTGTTTCATGGCGGCGCATAAATCTGCATTGCAAAAGAAAGACGCAGTATGTCATGGAGATTGTGCAAGTTGTGATTCGCACGACGCACAAACATTTCTTTGGTTTCAGAACATATGCATCACTACTACGATTTTGACAAACAAAATTTGCATTTTATTTTTGCTTTTTCACAATGGGCATGCATCATTAATTTGCAAATTTTATAGCTTGTAGAATGGACCAGCATCACTCTGCAGTTACGTAGGCTAGGTGAACAAACGTTTGATAACATGGCGATTCATTTTAAATTCAAGAACATTTTTCTTATTTTTCCAGGATAAAATTGATTGAGATTCCAAAAATATTCCAGAACAAATAGAACCATATTTTACTACTCTGTCACTAATATT